>CAKKXW010000002.1:98028595-98207718 GCA_920937365.1 Sphaerophoria rueppellii | reverse complement strand
AAAACAAACAAGATGAAACTATTCGCTATTATTGTTGCTGTCATCCTTGCTTTGATCGCTGCTGCCAATGGAGCTTCAGTGAGGCATCCCTGCCTTTGCACTAGGATGATGAGCCCAGTATGCGGATCGGACGGTCAAACTTACACCAATGAGTGCGTCCTGAATTGTGCTGCCTTCGAAGAGCAACGTGAACTGGTCGTTTTGAAAAAAGAAGCCTGTTAAATGTTTTAATGTGTAATCTCTTTAATATTAAGTAATGTTAAGTAATGTTAAGAAATTAAATACAAATCTTTTTCTTTATCTAGAAAATAAAATAAATGCTTATTTTCTTCAATCCATTGAATCACTTTTACTATCTTCTTGGTATTCTTTTAAAATCAAACTCAGCAATGTTGCGTTGTTATGGAAACCCATAACAGAATAAGACGATTTCTAGTTTCTGCAGACTTGAATGGTCCTTGAACAAGTTATGCTTCTGGATATTTATTGTAAAAGTTAAAATCAAAAATTCAGCTTCAGAACAAATTTTTGTTCAATGTTGTTCAGCGTTTAATTTGCGGAGAAAAATGGTTAAGAACTAAATTGATAGTACTTTTTCTGGACGCCGAAAAACTGTATAGCTTTCATATTATTCATTAACAAAACTGATTAAAATTGTACATTGCATACCAAAACAGTAGCCCATGGCGTGGTATGTGCGTTGCCTGCTACGCAGAACGCGTGGGTTGGAATCCTCCTCGTGCCCATAAAGTTGTTATTCCATATTTCACGGGTACTGCCTATTGCGGTGAACTGACAACAGTTACAAGAGTATTATCTGTCATGAAAAAAATGCTTCTCAACTTTGACGTTCGGAATTGGCGTTAAATTGTTATTGTAGGTCCCCTCAATTCTTCACACACACTCAGAGAATTGTTGATGAGTATAAGCCACTTAGGCTTTGGCTCTTCAACAGCTGTCGCGCTACTCTATTGTTTTTATGTTTCAAAATTTTGGTTCGTAGCTGGATGTAACCAATCAATACATTTTATTTATCCGACTATGTCTGTGTATAATTTTTTTTATAAAGAGTATACAAAATTTCTTGCATATATTCAAATACAGGTTCGTCACATAATGCGAAGTCTGTTAAGTAGACCCTTAGAGTCTGACAGCTGAACTCATGTCTTAGAAATATCATTGTCATGATGGGTACTGATTATAACTTAAATTTCGTAACTTTTTGCTAGTAACAACAGTTGAGACATTTTTCCAATAGTAAAATCTCCTGAGAAAGTTGTTTACAGCCAGCGTCACTTGACGACTAATAAATGAACAATTTAAGATGTTTTTGTTTGTTTCTAAAACCAATTTCGGCCACTTGAATTGATTATCAAAACTAGCGAATAATGTCACTATTAAATCACTTCAGTACAAAATAAGTAGGTATCTTAAAAGATAACCACATGATAAATATCAGCACGAAAATACTTGAAAGTTGTTTACTAATTCCCATTCTAAGAAATATCCTTGATTCTTTTTGACCTTAATATTGTTTTTTTTTTTTTCATTTCTAAATGGAAATGTATGACAAGACTCACGTATTGACTATCATTTTACTCATTTAAGTTATTTTCCGAAAGTTCCATCTTCATCATGATGGCTGATCATTGAATAGATGTTCCACACTCATAGTCTGGTGAGAGCCTTCTGCCTAAAATTTTGTACTGCAAATTGTATTCTGCAAAGACTTTCCGGGATGAATGCCTTTTTAAAAATGCTTGTATCTGGGTTGTTTTACTTATAAGAATAACAACTCTCTTCTTGCGACAAATTATTTGTTCCTATCTAAGACTCACATGGCAACTAGTCCAAGAAAAAAAAAACAGTTTCCATTGTTTCTCCTTAAATTTAAAATTGTTTGTTGATTTGTGAAATGGCAAGTCCCAATATCAATAGCGAAATCAAAGCACTTCACAAAAATTTTAAAATAAAAAACTTGATTGTTATCGCCATAGTAGCAAATTATTTACAGTTCCAAGCATTTTTGAGCAATAATGTTGAAAAAAATGTTGAAAATACAAAAACAATCGTGGGTTTAAAAGCGGCTTTTTGGATGATTGAAAACATTTATTTCTGAGTTTTCTTTTGTTTCATAACTTACAAAGAGTCTTCCAATATCCAACTATATCTTAGTTGTAGCTAAGCCTCCCAACAAACAGTACAGAATTTTCTGGACAAATGATTGTCCTTGCGTCAGTAAACAAATCTGATCGAATTTCCTATCTTGAAATCAAAATTTCAGTCAAGTGGTTGTTCATGCCTCCAAAAATATCAAAGCATGAAACGAAAAAAAAAAACATACCTTTTTCAAGATAATAACATAATCGACCCCTTGATTTACTATAAAAGTGCTGGCTTTTTACTTGACTTATCATTAGAAAGAAAGTCTCTAAGCTAATCAAACAATTAAGAACAAAAGCTAAAAACACTTCAAAGCAATATGAAACTGTTCGCAATTTTTGTCGCTGTTATCCTCGCTTTGACCGTTGCCATTAATGGAGCTGCTGTGAGGAATCCCTGCTATTGCGCCAGAATGTACAATCCAGTTTGCGGATCAGATGGCGTCACCTACGGCAATGAGTGCAATTTGAAGTGTGCTGTTTTTGAAGGAAGACACGATCCTCACGTCAATTTGGTGGTCGTCAAATACGATGAGTGTTAAAGTTTTCAACCAAAAAGTCTGATTTCAGTTATTGTTGTACTTATAAGAAATTATTTATTGTTTAATTTTAAGTCATTACCTATTTATTTAAGAAAATAAAAAACCATTATTTTTTGATAATTTCTTTGTTTTTATTTGTTCACATTATCTTTCCGACAGACATGTTTGGAATGAGTTCAGTTTCCTCTTCCTCCGAATTTGGAATTTTTGAAATATTTTTTATGTTGTCTTCTTGAGAGTTTCTTCGATAATAGAAACACTCTTCGTCATAGTTCAAAGTTAAGATTGAAAAAAGTGTGACTAAAAATAATCAATCAACTTGTGGTGATATTTTGATCTTTTGTTTAAACTTTATATTTTTTTTTCTAAGCAAATTCCATGACTGAACCACTGTGCAATGACGAATGAGATAAGAAAATGAACTTCACCACTTTTCACTTAAACCTCAATCAATAACAAAAACACAAAATCAATATGAAGAAGATTTTATTTAGTATGCTGATTGCAATCACATTTTATTTTAGAAATTTAAAGGTACGATATCATCGCATGGTCCCATTTTGGCAATATTCAATGTCTTGCCCAACCTTCTGTATTCCCTCTGCACACAATCGAATTCGCATCGACTTTTATAGGTGACCTTATTTGTGCCACATACCTGCCCCTTCGAGCCCATTTCACAAGGACAAAAAGTGCCTTGAATTGGTGCAACAAGTGCAATAACCAAAACAAAAACAACAAATAATCCACCAAATTTCATTTTGCACAAGTCAAAAGTAAGATACAAAAATATATTTCCAATCGTTCGTTGTACACAAATCTGAAGATGACTACAACTGATTTAGAACTAAATACTTCTGGGGCTCTCGACTTTAAAGCACTCGAAACTTATTTGCATACTTAATTAACGATAAGAGTCACGTCTTATGTCACTTCTGTGTTTTTGTTTTCGCTCAATTTCGTATGGAAGTGGAGGAAGCAGCGTCTTATGTTTCAATTCTCTTCCATGCCATTATTCGCACTTGTATGGTTCAATTATATTATTAGGAATTGAACCTATATGTATCTGTGGCGTGAAGTCAGGCCTGACAATACCACTACTCTCGGAATGCAAAATGCAAGACATACTTAGTTTGTTTCTGTATACAAATAATTAATGCTTATTTTCCAAACAGATTTTAAAGAAGCCTAAGACTATTCGTATTAAACGTACTTATGCTTTGCTATTGACAGCCCTGTACTTATAGCATACAGCAGTTACCTACTTCAAAAAAGAAACAAAAAACAACTAAATGCTTGTATTTAGATAATTGATATTCTTTCTACGACTCAACCAATTGCGATGATTAATCGTCTGTGTAATTTTCAAAATGTTTTCTTTTTTATTTAGCTACAAAGTGCTAAGAGAATAATGCCACTGTGGATGTGGTTTTACTCAAATAAATTCAATGACTTAATAGCTACCGAACAACTGAGTGACATGTTAAAAGGGCTTATATTGAAATTGAGTCTTTTATGAAACTTCATTCAACCTTAAAAATATATTCGTTTAGAAAAGGTATGGATTTACGAAATCGATTTCTTGCCTCAATGTTTTTCTAAGGGCTTATGAGTTAAGCTTTTTGCCTTATAAAAGGTTTTTTCTTTTAAATAGTAAATTCGATACGAGCACTTCATTCAGTTGTGATTCTTTAGTTTATTAACTATTTGAGTAACTAGCATGAACAATTTGGAACGGAATGATTTCACAAAAAACCAATTGCTTACAGGGAATAAGTTGAACGAAGAATTATAATGCTTCGTTCTCCATGATTCTCAGCACTTGGTGTCTCTTAAAATTCCTTTTTTGTTTGTTTGAAATAGAATGTGGTTAAAGAAAAAAAACCGAAAAGTTACCATAACTTTGATTAACGAAAAAGAGTAAACTGTCATAATTAAAGTCAAGATTTTTTGCGGTCAAATAACATTCGGGCAAAAGTAGGTACTGCGGTCATGTGGCTTGAGTTCTTTTCGATTGCGAGATTTTGGCTTTCGCTCTTTCGACCCTAACCCTACAAAATCACCTGCTCCTCTTTTTTAAAGTATACTTTCAGAGGCAACTATATGATTAAACTCGATGAAAATGCTTCTATTGATTAAAAACCATGAAAAGCTCTTTTCAATTTTAATACTAAACACAAACACATACCTACGTAACACACTTTAATACGTCAAATTCTTATCGTTCTATCAAAACATTGTATGGCAACTCTCAAACAAGATAAGAATGTACACAAATAAAGTACGTCCCATGTTTGATGACACACTTTTATTTATTTAAGCTACACACACTGAACTCATCATCAACAGCTGGACTAGTTTTTAGGAATCCTTTCGCTCCAGTAATTTTCATTAAAGAAAACCGCATTTTGATAGAAGCACTTAAATTAATAATTTCATGTTTTTTTTGAGACGCATTTAATTTTGTGAGTCGCATTGTAGATTAGATAACGGTAGCCACACGTCAGTTATTTCCAAAGTGCTTTCTACAAAGCCTTATCAGATTTCAATTTCTTACATTTTGCTATTCGAAAACCGATTAAACTGCTTTTCTGATAATAATATAAAAGTTTCTACAAAACTCTGACACGTTTTACAATAGTAACAGACTATGACTCATTTTATTGTTTAATTTTTTTGTTCGATAAAACAGCAAATAAATATTTCACAACACAAAAATACACAAATGATAAGATATTTTCGTTCTTGATGTGCCTTCAAAAAAATCCTACAGCTTCCATATGCTGACTTCTTAGCAGGCTCCCTTCTTCAACATTCTCATGCTGCGTCCCTGTCTGCCCATCTCTGCGCTCTCACAGTCCAACAAGCATTTATTAGCATAAGTCACTTTGTTTGATCCACATACAGGCTGGTAGTCCCTTCCACAAGGACAAGAAGCTTCCGAGCCCGAAATCACCAGAGCCAATGCGACTAAAATCGCAACAATAATACCGAAAAATTTCATTTTTGTCAGAAAGTTCTGTTTGTCTTGACGAACAATTAAAAACTGAACTCAGGTGCAATTCAATAAATGCTTCGAGGTTACGAGTTAGTATCTTATCGACAGGTTGTTAATTTTTTTTTATGTGGATATCGTTTTGCTTATCGAAAAGTTGTGTGTATGAGCTTTGGGTGAGGTGACGGCTGGGTCTGGAATCACTAGACTTAACAAAAAGTTCTGGGTTTTTATAAAGATGGAGCGATTTATTTCCAGAGTTTTTGCGACTTTATCAATATTGGTACATGCAATGGAGTGCGAGATTTGGCATTGTGGCATGACAAATCGATGGGATTTACCTGAGATTGATGTCTGGGGCTGCTGTGGTTGTTTGGACAGAGCTAACATGGATGTGCAATTCATTAATTTATTACTTCTTTTGTTCGGTTTTCATATTAATCAATTTGATGAGTGGGCATTCGGTTAAGGAGACGTTAACAAATGGAAGCAAACAAATCGGTTGTTAATTATGGACCTTTAGGGTGGTAAAGAGTGATTTTGTGTTGTTAAATATTAACGACATGTTTGAAGAAGGTTCTTGTTAATATTTGATAGATCTTAAAAGAATGTGAAAAAATACACAATAATTATAAAACTAAGGGGATGTACCCAGGCTTATTAATTTATTGCATATAGAATTTGTTAAGAGGTCGAGTAAAGTTATCAGTTTTTTTTTAATAATATGTAATTGCTTGCTTTACTTTTTTTGTTTTTCCGACTGCTATTAAACTTGTGTCATGTTCAATTCAAGCTTACAGTCGTTGCACAGTATTTAAAACAAGAAAAGGAAGATTTGCTTCTTTTCTAAGTTGCTTACATGCCGTTAGACGACCACATGTAATCTCTTATCAAATATTAAACTACCTTTCAGCTTTAAATAAATAAAACAAACAGAAAAGAGAAATATACCTTCCAAGTTATTCAAATATGTAAATCAATTTGTCTGTTTTGGAAACTCCAAATGTCTATCACGATTTTCCCAATTCGTCACTAGCCTTTGTTTGGTTTGTAAGACCTAATTGCTTCATATGGTAATTTCTCTTTATCAATTTACACAGCTGTTCCCTATCGCTCGTTTTGAATAATAATTTTTGAAGACTTTTTATTGGGGGGAAAATATTTTTTTTTTGCTCGCCATTAACTTTCTTTCTATTTTTAATTAAAACAAAGATTTTTAATCGATTGGTATTCTTATTTGGAAGCTCCTTTAACCTTTCGTCAAAGGTTTTCGCTTATTCGTCTTTTTTTCAAACTTAAACTTTTCTAATGTATTTCTAAATGTAACTCTAATCTTATCTCTTATTTCCACGCACAACTTCTGTAACTTAAATCCTTAAGAGGGGCACTTTATTGATTTTATGAAATAAATAAAATACCTAAACAAACAAAATGACATGACTAATGGCCATTAAATTTTAATCTCCTTAAAGTTTGACACACAAATCGACTTGACTCGATTTCGCAATAAATTCTATTTTACTGAAAAAAGCTACTAGTCAATAGTAAGTGGTAAAAACTTTTTGCAATAAATTATAATCCCATATCTTGAAATTTTCAGACAAAGATATCGATTTCGATTGCTATTGAAGTGTAAATTGTATCAATGCAAATAAAAAACTGTTCAAAGCCAAAAAACAAACACATATTTCTCCTGTTTTTATCCGTTTATTGAATGTTCATGTTCTTACACAATTTAAAAACAAATCAAAAAAAGTTCCCAATTTTATTATTTATTTGGGTTTGTGTTGCTTAAATCCGACTCCATAATATCTGTTTAGCACTCCTCCGTCTTATCGCTTACTGGACATTCTCACATGCTCCCATTTTCGAGGTCAAAATCTGTCCAAGTCCCCTCAGATTGTCAGCAACACAAGCAAACTCACACTTATTGTTATAGGTAACACGGTCTGAGCCACAAACTGGTTCGTAATTCCTTGGACAGATACAACTCGGTGTTCCACTGACCGAAATTGCCAAAGCAAGGATAATAGCAACGATAACTGCGAATAACTTCATGTTTGATAGCTTTTCACTAACTGATTGATTGAGAAATTTGATTGCGAATTGGTTTTTATACATTTTATAGCTTACCAGAAAATTTTATCTTTATACTCACCAATTCAGTATATTTATTTGTTTTATAAAATTGATAAAATTTTAAGTGGCAAAATTTATGGCAAATTGAATCGTTTTGATTCGAAATTCATTGAGTGTTGCAGACATTACATTTTAATTATAGGGAAACATTGTTTGTTGTTGAGAAACTCTTCAAAAGAAAATTGTGATTTTTGTCTAACTCTTGGCTCATTTTAAGTTTACGAACTCCATTTGTTATATTTTTTTAATGTGATATATTTGGCATATGCAAAAAATTACCTTTTTTTCAATTTGGTAAAGTGAACCATTTCCTTCAAAATATTATCTTCTTGCTCCATCATTTCTCAAAAGTAAACAATATGAAACAAAATTGCGTTTTTTCAAGCAAAAAAAGGTTAAAGTACTTGCTTTACCCACATAATAAAATTTGTAACAACGACCAAAGAGGGCAAACACACACTCCTGTAGGTATTTGTATACCCTTTGCCAAAGTAGACATCTTCAATATTTTCAGTTAGGAACATAAAAGCCATAACAACTTTATAAACAACACTTACCATTATAAAATCAACAAAGCTCGAAACCAAACTACCAGAGACTACTCAACATGACCGAAACGCTTTACTTCATCTGAGACTGACAATCGTGTTGGTTACGAAGAAGATAACCCACAACGAACAGCATCATCATCTCTTTGCGTACTCGCATTTGAAAAGCGTTTCCCAGTATTCCTTTTCCATATCCATCAGGGAAAGGCATTAAAGTGAAATAAACTTTCAGCCAACCACATCCTTTATGTTTTTATACATTATATGGGGTTACCTGTTGATGGAAGAAGGAGGTTTTTTGGAGACTTTATTTTTGATGAGATTTTGGGCGTGGTTGCCAAATCTTGAGTGTAACTTAAAACACAATACAAATAATGACAAGAGAAGTGTATGATTCTCAAATTTGTCTGCTAATTCCTTTGTGATTTTGGACATGTTAAACTTTGCATTTTAAGAAAATAAATATTTTTTAAATATTGCTAACCGACGAACCTGGCAAGCATATTCAAAGGAAGTCTGTTGGTCTTATACCAGTCTACCTTAACGTTTGCAGCCTTAACGCATCTCTTTTAGGGTTAAATTCTGTACCCTAGTAGGGGCATCAGATACTTCGTGTTATAAATACAAAAATAAAATTTCAAGAAAACTGCACAACGTTCCACAAATGTTTGCTTATGAAACAAAAACACGTGTATGCTGTTTTTAAGGCACGAAAAAGTGATTGTCTTGAAAAAAGAGCATACGTACTTTGCAAGCAATTTCTTTTGTAAATGTTTCGATGTGACATCTTAATCCTGAGTTATTCTTTACCATCAAAGAGCCACAAAGCGTTGTTTTCGTCTGTGTGCTGAGTGAGGCTAAAAGGGTTATTTTTTTCCTTATTTCATTTACATGTTGGCGTTTTTTATTGCCTCTTGTGAAATGTCATAAATTGTTTGCAAACATAAATAAATTGGTATACAAATTTGACATTGAAAATTGCACTTTATTCTTTATTGTTCTGTTGGTTTAAAATGTGTTTCTTAGTACTTTATTTTGACATCAAATCAAATTATTGAAGAAAATTGCCAAGCACGAATTTGATTCTCCAAGAATTCTTTAGACTGCCAGTTACTCAAAACTATTTCATACTTCAATTCAATTGAGGAAAACACTTTCATTCAGTTTTTAACTATTTTATATTTTCATTTGCTCGATGGTAATAAAACTCACTTCCAACTGTCGCTTTTCACACCAGCACGTATTCATCCAACCAATCTCTCTTTTCTCACTGGCTTAGGTACTTCAACCACTGTGACCTTTGAAGAAAATTGTAAGTTATTACACTCTTCCTTGCAATTCTATTAAAAATAGAAGACGAAATTGTCTCATCTTAGAATTCCCAATTTGATGAAAAAAGTAACTGCAATCGTTCTACATCAACATGAAATTTTAAACACAAGTGTTCCATCTCTCTGCACCACTAACATCTCTCCACCTTGTTTCCTCTTTTCAGTTGCCAGTACTCCAGAGAATCGAACCGGTCGTGAGGATACTATCACCTCCCTCTCGGATAGAAGAAGCAGTGGTGGTGTAGACAGATCAAAATCAAATAGTCCAACTGGTTCCCAGCATCCGCAGAGTGCGCCACCAGTAAATGGCCAAGTGTCAAGTGAGTATACATCTATTATATACAATTTTTGACTCAATTGAATGTTGCACAATCAAATTAGAGAAACATGTCGAGAGCTAAGGTCATACTATACGCCAACCTTTCTTCAATCTTATCTTCCATTCTCCTTAATAGGTCCTTACAAATTTGATAATCCCCCGTCCCTCCCATTGAATGTCATTCACAATTTTCGAGTAAATATTATTCCACCTACCTTTTTCAGCATTCGTGCTCGAGATTTTCAGGCAATGTTAATCTCCGTCGTCGTCGTTGTCGGTCGTCTTCTTGTCTCAATCTCCGATTGTTGTTGACACTGTTTCGTTCCTTAAATGTGCTTCGAGGCAAGCTCGAGCATTACTAATAAGAATGCCGCATCCTATCATCATTGAGTATTATAAGACTACCAAAACCTAGGTTGTTTGCCCTCGAGGGCAGCGGCAAGAGACTTGAGACTCTTAAAAATTTTCTGATGACGTTGAGTCGTCGTCATCATCTTCTTTTTGAGATTGGTGGTGAATCTAGCAACGACAAACGATGATGCTAAATTATTAATTTAAATTTATGAATAAAATGGGAAAATGAAATGCAAAATAAAAAAAAAAAAGAAAGAGTGTTTCATTGTTAAAATGTTTGCAATGGAAAAGGACGACGTAATTTCCCTTTTGTATGTTGGAAGGATCAAAATAAAGTTGGATTTACATCGCCTGCAATTGGTATTATATCTCATACTTCCTAACCTCTCCTTTTACATCTGATACATTTCCTTCCTTGTTTGGTTTTATAAAGAAAAAATATGACATTTATCCTTCCTAGACAATACTTTTTCTCTGTTGTTGAGGGTTTTCCGTTGTTGCAAAAAAAAAAAACAAAACGAAGACAAAACACACCAAAAAGAAATCAGGATCTTCCAAGCGTATAGTTCAGAGTTAAAGCTCAAGGATGTTTCACTTATTTCATAGTTGAGTTAATGCAGATGTTTTGCTTTCTTTCGTTTGTGTTTATTTTTTGCGAGCAGTGTAAGAAGGAAGAGGGCATTAAGATTGATGACGGGTTAAGGTGAATGTTGCTTGCTTAGCCTTTTTAGTTGGAGAATCTCATAAAAGCAACGTTCTAGGTTTCTTCTTCAGCACAAGTTCAAATAAAATTAAATTTCATTTTTGTTCTTTGCAGAACAAGGATCTCTAACAATCGTCCGTCGCTCAAACAGTCGCAAGGGTAACCTCGGCTTCCAAGGTGATCCGCAACAACAATATCAATTACAATCTCCATCCCAAACAACAACACCATCAGCAGCTGTCGACAGTAATTCAATTTGTGCAACTCCAAGTGATTATTCATCTGCGGCTGCAACACCCAATCGAGATTGTAATTCAAGTAGTTTTGGACAATCCTTGCCGACACATAGTAATTTAAGTTCATATTTGGGCACAAGTGAACACCAGTTGGAATTGTCCGATCCACATCATCAAGACCAACAACAGCAACAATCTTTAATCCACCTGCAGCAATATTCGAGAATGCAAACATTGCAACAGCAACAACAGTCGACGAATTCTACCACCACCACAACTACGACTGCAGCAATCAGCGGTAATATGTCACCGACAATGCGCAGCGGCGGTGTTATGTCACCGGTAACGGTCGGTAGTGATAACGGGGGCGGTAACGCTGGCGATTCGGTTGATTTAGCAACGGAACATTTACCTGCCGTCGATACACCGGATGCTTGCGATAAGGCTGCAGTGAGGTGAGTTTGAAATGACATTTGCCATTCATGGTTAGCTTAGGCTTTTTTTGTTTGTTTACATTTTTAGAGAAAGACTTTTGAATCAACTTTTGACAGTAAATTCAAGGAAAGTGTCAAACTATTTGGTTGCCATTGACAGCGCACATTTTTATTCATGCTGCTTCATGGAAGTACATAATGAACTTACTTAAGCGCTAGTTGATGTCAGTCATTTTCATTAACATTCGACGTGGGTAGTCTCTGTAAACAAAAGTCAAAAACAGTTTACCAAAATTATTCCAGAAATGTAAACTGAACAGCTTGTCAAGACAGAACTGTAACTGAAACCTTGTTAAATGTCAAAGTTCGCACATATCACTTTGATAAATCACGGTGTTATACCAACACCAACGCAACACGAAGAACCATACATTTCACAAAATGCGAGATGTAAGTTAAGATCACATGGAATCTCAATCAGTTTTGGCTTTGATTTATTAAATGTGTCAAGGACGCTTGAGAAAATTGAGATAGATATATTATATTGTTTTTTCACAACAAAACGAGACGAGGAAATTTCAGGTTTTGTCTGGACCCTGGAGTATAAATTGGCTGATATCCTTGAGCAAAATAGATTCTCGAATCTCGATATATTATCTCTCTGCATTTGCTACAGAGAGATTGATTACGTTTACGAAATTCAGATACACATTAACACGACCACGAATAATTTCTGTGTGTGTATACATAAATAGTTAATGTGGAAAGTAGGATTACCTTTCGGGAACAAGAAATAATAATGAGACGAAATATCCACTCGAGCAAGTTTATCACTGGATATTCTTCAATTACTTGAAATTAATTTTAACGAGTTTCTTTCGACCATTAATTATTGTTGGAAATTGTTTTCTTACATGGAAGCGATTTTCAATAATTTGTTCATCCTCTCCCATTTGATGGAAATTAATTTTGGGATGTACACTGTGGCGTATACTTGTTTTTTTTTTTTAGATGTGATTTTCATGTTTGCTGTAATATTTTTTTATCAATAATGGTTTCTTTATTCTTTTAGACTCCGGTGTCTCCTGCGTCTTCTTCAGGCTGGAGAAATTTCAGCCGAAATTTTACAAAAAAATCTCCACTACGCCGCTCGTGTCCTCGAAGCAGTTTTCATTGATGAAACAAAGTAAGTGTCATTTGCCTGCATGTATTCAGCTTCTATGTAAATCTATTTTTTAAGTGTTTTCTTGCAATATTTTAAATAATCTTTATTAAGGGAAATTCGATTAAGATGAAAATTCAAACAAAAATGACAAGATTGTAAGAAGGGGTTTTTCAATTGTCAATATTGTGAGGCTCTTTTATATTAACAAATAATTCATTTTTTTTTTTTGTATTAAAAAGAACACAAAAATATTTATATATAAAAAAAAGAATTCAAAAGGATAAAGTGGTGAGAAGATTAGGAATGCAAAACATTTTTTTACATCACTATCTCAGTTTTTTGGTAAATGTTTAGATCTATCTGTCTTCTATCTATGAATTTTCTGCCTTTTTCACCTCGATGTTATATTTTTAAATCTGAATTTTATTCTTCACATTTTTTTCCATGTTGATTTTCCTCCACTTTTGGTGTTGAACAATAAAATTGATGTCATTTTGTTTTTTTTTTCTATATTTCTTTGTTTTTTGTTCCAAAATTATTCAAAACTTATTCCAGAAGTCCCTCCATTTTAATTACTCGTGAAAAACCAATGTCGGGTCATTCCATTGAAAGCAAAGAGTAAGTGTAGTAATTTTTGTTTGGTTGTGTTTCTTTTTTGGCCAATGCGTAGTTAAAATTTTTAGAGACTTTTCTAAGTCAAAGTATTTTTATCGACAAAATAAATTATTCTTTTCTTTTCTTCATTATGTCATCTAATAAAACTCACCTAACATTATTTCACTGCAACTACTTACTCTCTTGACTTTTGCGTCGCTGAATATTTTTTTGTTCGCCAAAAATCTGGTGAAAAATGAGAGACGCAATAATAATTTTTGAACAGTATAAAATGTATCTGCCAAAAACGTGTACCTATTCTACTTTAGAGACCATTTTTTGTCCCAGTTTTAGAAAATTTTGTTAAAATTGATGTTGTAATTTCTTTTTGAATTAGAGGAAAAAAATCAAAGTATAAATGCTTGGAACGCATAGATGAATTTATGAATATTTAGCTGAAAAGAAATTTGCCTAAGCTCTTGTACATTTGACGAGTAGTTAAATTGTATTCTCATTTTCGCATCATTAAATTCATTTTTTGTCATATTTTTATGCCCATACCTAAATTTTGAATTAACGAGCATTCGCAGTGGTTTGTGTGTAGGAAAATCTTTGAACTTGCGAATTCTTGTAAATTTTCTTTTAACGTATTTCCATTTTTCATCCTTAACCTCTTATGTCTAAACGTTTATAAACTGTTTTTAAAAAATCCATCTTACCCCACTTTACTCTCTAGTGGCATGAAATCGAATCATAATGTCAAAACTGCAACTCCATTCAAATATCTCAGTCAAAAGTCTTCATCAATAATTCCATTGCAGAAAATTAATAACTTTCCAACGCAATCAACTCAGACTCACCCATCGCCTTAGTATGAAAGGGAAAAGTACAAAATCTTCAAATCGTTTCTTTGTTCTTAGAACTCGAGTTTGATAAGATTGTAGGTTTGTGCAAGAATAAGTTTTGTAACTGCAAAACCGATTTAAAAGTTTTGAAAAACTTTACCTGTGTTTATTTCCGTTTCATCGTGCATCGTTTAAATCACCAGGGTTGTTATAGAAAAATTATAATGTTCACAGAATTCATAGAATAGACTTTACATAGAATATTTATAACCATAAAACATTTTAAAATAAAAAAAAATGCTATTTTATATTTTCAAAAATTTTGTTTTCTCTTTTTATTCCCTGCTTTCAAAAAAAAAAAAAACTTTTGAAAAAAAATTATTACCAATTAAAAATTTGGGTATTTGTCTCTCTCTGGGTATGGTTGCCATATTGACTTACTATTACTGCCGCTCTAACCACAGTCCAGATGGTACTCCGGTGCAAAAGAATCGCCTCTTGCCAGTTTCCCCCTCATCAGCCAACAACAGCTGCTGTAATCCTAATAACGATAATAATAGCAATGTTAATCTAAGTAGTAGTAATTTAAGTGAAGATAATCAACTGCAGCAACAGCATGCGGCGAATTGCAATCAAACTAGCATAGAGAGCCGCACGAAAGGTGTATCATTGGCGCCGCAGACGCATAGCGGCCCCACTGGTCCGCCACTGTCACAAATCGATGAGCATCCTTCAAATGATACCACAACAACGTCGTCTGCTACGGTAGGAGGTTCTTCCACGGCGATGACTACAACAACACCATCAACAACTTCAACGGCAACAACAACAAGTGGCAGTAATAGTTTAAGTAACAAAGCAACAGTCCAGAGACAGAGACGCCTGCGAACTCCTGTCTGGGCGAGATCAATGACAAGCGAAAAAACGTACTAAACTACTTTTTTCTTCCTTACATTATTGTTTTCTTTTTTTGGTTATATTTTATATTTTTTTTTCATTTTTAACCCAAAGCATTTTGTATACAAACAAAAAAACCAACAAGAACACTATTTTCCATGCTCGTTATTTAAAACAAAACAAAACCAAACAGACCCTTTAACTTTGCATTCGTTTTTTATTCAATGTAAATAACAGAGAATCCTCTTAACCTTTAACAGAATATTGTTTTTTGAGTGTTCGGTTTACATTCTAGATTTTTTAGCAAAGAGTTTTTGTTTGACTGTATTTTTAACCAGCAAGCAAGTGTTAGCAACAATGTCCACACTATGAGTGGAGTTTACTATTTCGTTTTCTTAAATTTCTATCTATCCTCTCAAAACTGTACATATATCGACATGAGTTGTAAACTGTTTTAAAGCTGTCCTATTATTCTATCTGTCTACATATTATTTGTCTTGTGTTTGTTTTCTTGTTTATAGCTAGTCCTTTCCATTCTCGTTATGTATTATAAAATAATCCTCTTCCTTGACATGAGTGTAAATAAACACAAAATTGTTCTCGTTTGTCTCTATTTTCCTTCTCTCAAGTTCTTAAAACTTAAAAAAAAAAACAAACAAACAGAACTTATGGAACCATACTTCATTCTTTCATTCTATCAACTTGATTGTGCATGTTTTTCATTTTTCTATTCTTGTTTGTTCTAAAAATTGTCTTTTGCTATTTTTATATTTGTAAATATGATTGATAAAAAAGAATAAATACTAAAATAAATAAAAAAATGAGTTTTTTTTAATTAATGGTAAACATCTTGTTAGAAACTTTATAAGCAAACAGAACTTATTTTCCGTTGTTGATGTGATTACAGGAATGTCAGTATGATACACGAATAACGGTGTTTTTCCTACTGATTCATAAATTTAAGTTGAAGAGCTTAACAGAATAGGTCCGTTCTTTTACTTTTTGGGCTTTTTGCCACAAGAAAATTTTGTGTCTAAAATCGGCAGATAGGGGAAATATTTTTCTCCTTCAAAAGTGACAGATTTTACAATAAGTGGCAATAAAAGAACGAAAAAGTGGAAGAATATGGCAGTTTTGGGCAGGTTTAGCGAGTAAATGTAACCGGATGTAACCGCTAGTCGTCTGAACACGAAAATTACAGCAGAATTTGTATGGATTCGCGCGAAGAAATTGAATTTTTTTTTCAACTTTATCGCGTGAGTTTGACATTTCCTTTCCATACAAATATCAGCTGTTATTTTCGTCGTTTGGGGACTGGTGACTGCATTCTGATCAGCTCTTATGTCGTTTTCTATTGGACGTCTAGAACCATTAAGTCTTCTGAAACCATTCCATTGGACTGACCTTGGCAGGCGGAACGCTTTTGACTTCTGAGAAGAGGAGAACTCTTCCGTTTTGAAAACAGAATCGTCCGAAGAATCACAAAAAATCACACAAAATGGTGATGCATGAGAACTAGTCTATTTGCCCTCTATCAGTCACTGAAAACCGGAACTACCTGCGAGCTCGAGGTGCCGAGGTCTGGTTACCGAGTTATGATAAAAAAAACCCTTCCCATAGAAGGAATATCTTCTAATGCTAATATCTGTAACCAGAGGTCGAAATTGAGTTTGGGTTTGACCGGTAGGCTCAGAAATAAGAGAACTATCAAATATGTTGAAATTAGCGAAATCGATTTCTTCCAGATTTTCGGCAAAAAATCGTGGCCTAACCCTTTGCCAAATTTTTTTTTACAAAAAATAAAAATTCTTCCAAAGCCCACGTCAAAAGAAAGGTCTAATCGAACTCTATACTCCGAAGTGTTTTAAAGGCCTGGTAGCCGAGATACTGCCAAAAATGTTAATTATCCGCAAACATTCTGCCGCAATTCCCTTTGCAAAGAACGAGACTTCCACGTTCCACACGATAAAAATCTGTCTATAATTTCATATAATCAGAATTTTGCTGAGCTCTTATGGCAGAACCCAGAAAATATAGAAAATATAAGCAATGCCTTGAAGGAAAAAAAAACGAGATTTCCAATCTGAACCAATCAATAATAAAAAGCCTAACGCTGAATTTGTCAAAGAAGACTTTAATAAAACAACCATTCTTAAACTATCTACAAAATAAAATACTCAATTTAAACGCCGCGATTCCATCGCCAAACAGTGCCGTCATCGCACACGCAAACCAAAACGCTCGCGTCTCTCGAGAAAGAAGTCTGCCGCACCGCAGTATTGCATTTGAGATTGTTAAGAATCGAGCATTTGGTCTGTGATGGATCGGATGCATCCAATTCCCATACGAAAGTCTTTCCATGTTGATTGCCCAGAGCGATGACCTTGTGCCAGACATTGAAATCAAATTTCACGAACCAAATTTCACATTCGCCATAATCGAAATTGTGAATGATCGTGCTGGTGGAGTCGGAAGCCTTCAGTTCGGACTGAGGTTGGTCAATTCGACCTGGTTTCCAGCAAACAATTGAATTTTCGCAGGATTTCGAGAGCACAAAGTCACCGAACCATTGCACACAGTCCACGTAATTGCGATGTATGTCGCGAGTACTAAAGTCAGGAAAGTGCTCTTTGACCGTGGGAAACGGAAGAACAGACTTGTTCGGGTTAAATGTCCTGCTCTTTTCTATTGCCTCTTTGAACTCGGGTTTGTCAATGCGCCAGAGCTTCAAGGAATGGTCCATTCCACTGGACATGATGCTGTTCCCACGCATGTCAAAGTCAACGCTTAACACTTCGTCGCGATGGCCTTCAACGCCACCGAAAATCGCAATGCAAACGTCAGATTGAATGTTCCACAAGCGCAGGGAATGATCTTTGCTCCCGGAGAGAAGCAGGTATGGTGTCTTTGGGTGGAATTTCAGTTCATTGATAGCATGGCCGTGGCCAATGTAATGTTTGACGCACTCATGGATTTTTGTGTTTAGAATTCGAATGACTCCTCGATAGCCGGCTGCTGCTAGAAGAGGTTCTCCATTGCGGGAATCATAGGACCAAGCGCATGTGTAGAAATTTTCATCGACCTAGGGCAAAACAAGGAATTGTGAGACTAATAAATTAATTGAATTGATTTAAAACTTACATCGGGATCGGAATAGCACTGAATTAGCTTGATGCCACCCTCTCTGGGACACTCGTAGACTGTCACTCTAATTGTACCAACTGTGGCAAAGACCATTGGCTGATCTTTTGCTAGACAGTGATTGAATCTCACTCCAAATATCGCCTGTCCATGATCCTCTTTCAGACTGCAGCTGTAAATTGCAAATTCAGACAAAATTGCCTTGTAAAACATCACAGGAACAGACTTACTCATATTTGTAGGGTTTCTTGTATACTTTGGAGGATTTCTTCTTTTTGCCTCGTTTCGACCGAGGAGCCGATGGGGATTTACTTCTCGATGTGCTGGTACTCACACTTGCTGTTTCATCCTAAAAAACATAATTTATCACAAACTGACGCTCAACGTCGAACAACTCGATGAATTTTCATACTTCTCCAGATTCCTCGCTGGCATTCTCACTTTGATTACTTGATACTTTATCAGTCTTTGCTTTGGACATTATTTAATGGAAATTTAATGAGTTATTCTTAATGAAAATAAATAAAACAGTCACACATGGATTGAAATTGTGAAAAATGCAAATTATGTTGTTGCAATTTTGTCGGTTTTTGGCGCATTTTTTGATTGTCAAATTCAAATGTCAGCACGGCACTATATTATCGATTGTTGGTAAGGTGGTTTGATCTTAGTGTGGTGAGTTTAGTTTCTCTTTGAAATGTCAGTTGGTAGCAAAAAGCAGGGATGTTAGAGCCAGTTTTCGAATTTAAATTTGAATATTCTTTTACTTTAACTTTTGTTAACTACAATATTGATTTTGTAAAAGGATTTTCTTTAATTAGTTTGTTCACTTGAGTTGTTAAGTTGCCCTCATAAAGTAAACAATTAATGGAATCACACTCTATTAAAGGCTTATACGTCATGTTTATGGACATTTAATTTTTCTGCCTTGCTTCATAAAATAAAAGGACACTTTTATCTAGTCAGTCCAGGAATAATTTATGAAGAAATAAAAATGGCTATATCTTTGAAGATGATGGTTTTTTTCTGATGTCTCGTGAAATACGCACGAAAATATCCTCCAAACGAAATAAATAACAGACACGCAATGACAGAACTTCGGCACGTGTATAAATAGGACAAATCAATTTGCTTGCGAAAAAGGACATTCTTCTCATATTGGAGTGTCGTTTTGTTTCTACGAAATATTAGGATAAATTTCCAATGAGATTAAGTAGGTATGCCAGTCAAATGTCAACTGTAATCTGGGTCGAAAAGAGCAATAAGTGTTGATTTTGCTGACACTTGTTATTTCACTGTAAGGAAAGTTAACAGTTTTAGGAAATTCAACTCAATTATTATGTTCTCACTTGATTTCTTGAGATTTGATTTTGAAGCGAGAGTATCATTAATACATACATATATAACTTCATTTCTTATTCCTTATTATTTTATATTTAGCCCGAAACAAGTCTTAACATTTCAGATGACACTTAACACTGGGCGACATTTTCTTATTTTTTTTCTCATTTCAAAGGAGAAGACAATTCATTAAACGTCATACATATTCAACCAAGGTCAAAAACAAATATATTACGGTGAATTTTATTCGTGTTTCTAGATCACAAGAACTTGTTGAACGTAAATCTGGAAGCTCCCAGAAACGGTGTGTGTTGATTTTTGTCTTGTTGTATTTTATGTCAAGTCCGTAAAACGAATCTACTGTTCAAGCTATTACCACTACTCTGTTGTGAAATTAAGTTTCACAGCTCACAAACGTTTTGATGTCTTGCACAATCACTGTCACTTTATAAAATGTCAAACATTTACACACAACGCACAGACGTTAATAGTATTTAAAAAATAATATAGGAAGCAAGGTGATTGTTTTGCACGAAAAGAATTGTCGTTAAATTGACAAGTTAAACGTCAACATTGTAATGAAATAAAGTGACAGACGCGATTGCAAAATGCTGTGCTGTCAATTTTTATAAAATTCATGTCAACGCCAATTAACTCTTAAAAATAAACAAAAAGGAGAAAATGGAACGATTTTTGTTTTAAAATTTGAAGTATGTAAGTCAACCGGAAGTTTTCCTTAAATTTCAAAATAAAGAATAAAATTCCTGCTCTCACGCAATACATTGGTGGTGGATATGCCAGACAATCAATTACAATAACGTAGTCCTCCGACCCACCATATTTTATTATTTTTATATCCATTGTCAAGGACTTTTACTCATTTTTCCTTTTTCCAGAAAAGAAACGAAAACTTAGTTTCCAAATTGTATTTACTCAATCCCTATGTAAACCTCTTCAAACAAGTGGTCACGCATTTCCTTTTGCGACAGTATTAGACATAAACAAAGCTACGAAACAAATCCAAACGATATACATAGAATTTCTATAGTTGGTGTTGTCCTTATTGAGTGCGTAGGAATGGAAGAAAAGTGTTCAATTTATATTTTTGTCACGAAACCATAATTAAATACACTTCTCCAAGAGATCGGATGGTCTTTGTTTAGTTGGAGTGTTGGTCTTTCTTAAAACTGTCTTCTCCATACTCAGATACATTTTACAAAAGATTACAAAATTTCCAATTAGGTCAGAGTGTTTGTCCCTTATAGAGCTTTAATGTTAAGCCCCTAGTGATGGGACTTTTTGTCATCAATCACTTTTTCCATCTAGATATTACCTTAAATTCGTTTGTAATTCAATTTGGGAATTCAGAATGGTCTTAGGTCAATCTTGGAGGATGGTAAAGGTTAAGTTATGTGATCAAACCACAATCAAATCTTCTTCTGCATCTGATGGTTAAACGGTTTCTGATGAGGAAATAAAGTGATTTCCAGGGAGCATAACGACGCACTCTGACGACTATAGAAAACTATTCGAAGGTAATAAAATAACAACTGGTAGGTTTGGACACAATTCAATAACAAATTGTTATTATTTTGTTGCTGAGTTTGTTTTTTTCGAGGAGCGGGGTTGTCCCTTTTACACTTCCGCCCAAGAAGTGATGAAAAACACAGATTAAATGAGATTAAACACACTTTAGAAATTGGTTTCTTAATTGAATTGAAAAACAAGAGCTAGAAGGTGTTTTAAGTTGGTTTGATGGTAGACAAAGGGTCCACAAAGATTCTGAAAGGACTTTATTAATTTAATTGAATTAAGGACATCATCTTTCATTTCGAAGGATAGAAATATTTCAGGCATTTCGGAAATCAAAATTAGAGAAAAGGAATAAGAATTATAGCAAACACTCTCTACGAAGAATCCGACTTTTGGACACCACAACACCCTACCTTTTCAACTTGTGTATTTTTAAATCCAAAAAAAAAAAAATACCAAACATGAAAAAATTCATAGAAATAGGAATTTTACTGACTTTTTTTTTAGTCTTTTCGGTACAAAGTAAATGGTCCTGTTGTCAAAAGATAAAGATTTATTGTCATTAAAGCCATCCTTTCATCGTTCAAGTCAATGATAGTGTAGCGAGGAGGAAACCAATACAAAATGTCTGATTTTGATAGACAGTAGGCTTTCCTATTGTCGAATTTCTAATGGGCTTATCATTTTTGTTCTGTTTTTCCTCTTGGCAGCATACATACAAATATTTCTTTGCTCTATTTTTAAAACACATTTGTTTTATATCCGGTGCGGCGGGCCTCCGCCCTGGGTCATCATTGATTCAGATTTTGATTGAAATTGACGAAGGTAGGCATTACGCTTGGGTTAAAATCATGTGCTTCTATTTTGGTTCAACTTTTGTTGATGGATGGGAGTACCTACGGCTGAAACGTCTTTCAGTCAATTAAGTTAACTTTCTCTCTTTACATTTATAATAAGTTTATTACAAAAGAGTTACATTTTTTCTGGTTGGGTTTTACTTTTGCTCACTTTAAAACTCTATAGAAAAATCAATAGAAACAGATCACTACGGCGTATGAGTAACAAAAAATTCTAAAAAACGAAACCGATTGAAGGTGCGAAAAGTGATAAATCAAAAACGATTATTATATTAACATGAACCTATTCTCAATCAATATTTGACTAAGTCAGTCGTCATAAGTCTGGTTAATAGAATGTTTTATCGTAAACACAAACACCCGTATGTATTTTTAGTTGTTAAAACAAATAGCGGCACTTCCAAGGCCAATTAAATGTTTGCAACATTTTTCATTGAGACTTATAATTTAGTTTACATAGTTATTGATAGAGTTAGGTGCTCTCTGTGCAACAATAAATATTCTTACAGTGAAAAAAGTTACTACTTTTGTGAAAAATGCAGATGGAGTAGGTACCTAATATTTTGCGGACATAGCGTCAAACTTGACTATCAAATAATATTGTTTTCTGATGAAACATGCCCAACACAAACTCCACGGCTCTAATCAGTCATCGATTAAACGAATTTTGCACCCTTTACTTACACAAGCGTTAAGACAAGATCCCTTATTTATTGCGTGCTTATAGCATAACCAAAGGAAATATATATATTTACAACTTAATAAGCAAAATATAATTGCAAGTATTAATTGACACGCCATATTTGACAAATTATCGTTTTTCACAATTTTTTTGCAATTAATGCCTTTAAAAAACTCTCAAAACAAACTTATCCTAACGAAGTTACTTGACTCGAAAATTAATAGCTATTTTTCTGTCTGCGGTGTTGAACAACATTTAATGGGTATCCATCCAATCGGTTGCATTCAATATGGGTCCGGAAGGAAAAGGAAATAGGTGAAACTTTTTCCTTCTTCTATAACCGCAACTATGTATTTCACACTGTGAGATCATAAATTTTCTTATTTGCGTGTTTTCTACTCGGTACATTCGTTTAGCTTTGTTTTTATAGAGGAAAAAAGTTGAAAGAACTAAAAGTTAAGAAAGGAAAAATGTGTATTAAGCTGCAAATTGCACGAGATGGCTTTGTGTCAGCTCGATGGAAAATTTTCAACTTTGGATTTTTTAAAGAAAAGCAAAGGAGTGTGCTTGGTGATAAATAGTCTTATTGCACAAACATGCAATTATAAGAATAAATGCTAAAGCGAACTTAAATATGAGTTCCCACTTTCTTACACTTTCTTACTCTTGGTTTTGATGTGAACTTCCAGAAATACGTTTTTTATTCTTTATTTTTTGTAAATTAATCCTTTGTGTCCTTATCCCAATAAAACAAACAATTATCTTCCCATCGTCGCACAATCATTCAAAACTTTACCATTGATCCCCATTCAGACCACCTTTTTCAGAGATTACATCTTTAAATCCTCTCCATTCTAACTTTCCTTAAATTTCTTTTTCCACAACACGCTGACTGGTGCCCAATGACTACCGTTTTGTTATCCTCAATTCTTCCAATTTAATACAAATAGTTCCGTTCCTTGGTCTAGTTTAAGGTTTTGTAAATATTTCCTGCTTGTTAAACCGACAGCGATAACTAAAAGTTATAGTTGAGCCAATTCTTTGCTGACATTTCTCCATTTAAATAAGGACTCACTCTTCTTAACGCGATATGGGATACATGGACGAGGACGACTTCCTTCATTCTTCCATATTGAGTTTCGTGCTTATGAACATTCGTGCGGCATCAAACGAAAATATAGGCAGCCACAATCGTCCTTTTCTTATCCCAAGTGTTTTTGTGTTTGTGCAATTTCTTTTCCTTGCCATTTCGTGGCTTTAATCGGTATTGTTAGTTACGTTTAATAGAAAATTGTGTTGTTTGTTAATCCTTTATAAGGATATGGATAGGTATTTATGTAGGTACGTTTGGCTTTGAGGAACTCGAACTAGGACTATCCACAGGAGGATCCTGCCTATTGTTTTCGTTTCGGTGTCTCTTGCTCTTAGTTTAAACTTAACGTGCAACGAATTAAGTTCGAAAAAGACAAGACTTTTGAATATCGCCTGCAGTTAAGTTGTTTACGGATTTCTTCTTGTAAGAATTTAATAAGCTATGTTAAGGAGTGAGATTTGCGGTCATTAAAATTAAACAATAAAATCGTCATGAGTCCAGCTAGACGCGATAGTCGGCCGCAGAGTGTTATCACGGTTGAACTGATTCAGTTTATAATACAATTCCGTGCCAAGGAGCAGCAGGATAAAAGAAAAAGGTGTGCAAAACAAACTAAAGTTTTGATATGTAAAATGGACCAAAATGGGAAAGTGTACGGAATTTATTTTCTTCTCTTTCAATGGCAAAAAACAATCACCCACATTAAAAGAAAAATATAACAATAAATTAGCACTCTCTATCAAGCACTTAAATTAAGTCGAAAGATATCCTTAATTGAGTTCTCTTCTGTGAGAACAAATTAAATGAGAAAATGTCTTCTCTGATGGAAAAGAAAACTCCTTCGGGAAATGTTTTTTTTTAAGTGACAAGTTTGTTGGGGGAAGTGTGCATTCACAAGAAATGCTTTTTCAAAAGTTTTCCACTAAAAGAGTGAAGAAAATTAAAGTGTTTAACCAGACGTTGAAATTCAAGCTGTGCAAGTACTTTCTTTGAAACTTGAATCTGAACCGATGAGGAAATAGTTTTAAAACAGTCTTTGAAAGTCAAGATGAATTTCTGCACGTCAAAGTCTCCCTGAAGGATAAGTTTGCTATTTCAAGATTCAGTCTTCATGTACCTTCTAATTTTTGTCTAAAATAAGCGGTTAAATTTTTAGGAGTAAAATGTTTTAGAAAAAGTTCAACTAACTGAAACCCAGGGATTCGATTTTGTCAAAAAATTAAAAGAGAACTAGAAAAATGATTTCGATGGGAATTTTTATTTCGTGAATAATTTGTTTTCTGCTTTTTTAAGAAACTTCTATTGTGAAATTCACCTTAGATTAACATATTTGGTGTGTGAGCTTGCATTTCCTCAATAAATATTGTTCATTTTTTGAAGAAATTTCCAAACAAAATAGAAAATCCAATTTCCGATTGCTGCTGATTGCTTTGTAAGTACTTTTACTGCTACTGACGTTCTTTCGTGTTGTGTAGGTATCCTAATACCCCATCACTATTCTGGTTTCCGGACCTTTGTTGAAAGTTCCTAGAATTCAAGAATATGCTTCTCCCTTACCACAATCAAACTTCAGCAAAACTACTTTAACAACCTTAAACACAAAAAGCATGTTTGGGATTATCAAACCTAGCGGAAGTCAAATCTAATTGGCCATTTTGAAGAACTCGTATTTCTGAAGAGAGCGTTAACTTCTGAATTTCTTAAGACACCATTTTTTTTTCTTAGTTCTATTAAAAATATATTTCCATTAAGCTATTTTTCTATTTAATTTAGATTTGGCGACAGTCAATGTGTACTGTCTTGAAAAATTAAACGCTGCAATTTATGGACGTTTAAGCTTCATACGAACCGATTTTTCTTATGCCATTTGATGACAATGAACTTTTTTGACGCTTAACCATTTTGAACACATAATATTTTGTCCATATAAATCATTTTATTTTTGTCACCCGAAAATGAAACATTTCTGCGTCTCTCAATAAAAATACGTAGCTATTGTTTTCCTTTTTTTATGGCCCACAATATTTATGCCATAAATAAAGTAAGATACCACGACTATATTGAATTTTGTCACAAAGCACTTTTGTCCAACAAATAAATTCATTCTGCAACATATTCGAATTCTCATATAAATGAAAATGTCCAGTGAAATCGATTTTGTGCTGATGTTATCTTTTTTTATAGAAAATCGAATTTTTACGATGCTCATCAATGAAACAAAAGTTCTGTTCGGGAGTGATTTGTTTTCGTTTGTCTACAGTGGAAATCATAAAATGCATTTCCAAATTGTTCTGTTGTTTTGTATCATTCAAATAATGTTTATTTCACTCATCATGCGGTTTGTTGAAATATCATTAATTCATTCATGCAATAGTGAATGTGAACAGTTGTCCTTTTCCATTGGCGTAGTAAGTGGTTTCCCAGAAAAAAACTAAATTGAACATAGGATTCATACAACCATTAATCACTTTACTAAAATGAAGTCTGAAAAATGAAAACATTCAAAAAGTAACAATAGTAAGAATTTCTTGAACAACACACTCCCAACATTTTTTCTTTTTTACACATCAAGCAAACCTCTAGGGTTTGGAAATAGCTTCTGATTCCAGTGTGAGCTACTTCAGCTCGTGTCTCGTTAACTACGTCAATGTCAGATCCAATCGGAAAAAAACGCTTTTACAACAAAAGCGCACATGAATTCAGCGATTTTCCGCAACTCCATAGTTAACATTTTTGACATAAATATTCCTAGATTGAAAATAACAGGATTGTATTCGAAAATTTTAATTGATTTGATGGGTTCAAAGGATCATACCACAATTATTGGGTCCCTATCCTTTCTGCCAGCTTTGCACATCAATCGATGAATATTTTTCAATACAGTACCCCGTACGTTGTGTCGTAAAAAACTTACATTTTGCCCAACGGGAAAGTATAAAAACACACACAAAATTAAATGGTTAGCCGTAAATAGTAACATCACTCTCGAATGTGCATAATATTTGCCTTTAAAGGTTTCATCTAGGCCCATTAAACCCACACGCACATAAAAATATTTTATGGAAAAACTATGTATGTTTCATGTTTACTGAAAAGTCCTTTTTCGAAACAAAGCAATTGGCATCAAAAAGTATTGTCTGTGTGAACATAAAAACACCCACAAAATGCTACATATCCCTTTTCAAGGGTACCACAAAATTACAAAGAAATGTGTCTTCTGCAAAACTGTAAAATGAAAACTTTTAATATTCTATTTCATGGTAAAAGTTAAACATCGTTTTCCTATGGCACAGTCAGAGATGAAGCTTTAACAAAAGATTTTGCAAAGAATATTTTAAGAAAGAATGTCTGTCCTTATCCATTATGCTACTTATAAGATGGTAGAAAGAATTGAAGATGGAGCAAAGGCCAGGCTACATATTGCCTTATCTGGGGGATGCTAATTTGTTGCATGTTGGTCTGTCAAGGACACGCGTGCACTTTGAGAAGGAGTTTTCTTATTGATGCTCTGAATGATTGTTGTTAATAGAAATTGATGGGATTGCCTCGTCGCATGGGATGGTGTTAGAGCAGTAAATTCTAATTCGTAAAGTTAAGAATCAACCGCTTACTTACCTATACATGAAAACTAGTCGAGTGAAATGACTTTTCAAGTCTCTATTTGACTTCTAAAAATTAGGTACTTTGAAGTTCGGAGTTTGAGATTTGCCAGTGTCATTGTGTATATATGTTTTAAAGGCCTATAACGTAAATGTATTCTAAAATGTGTTATAGCCAAAATGTGTAAACAAAATATATTAAATGTATATATTCATAAATTTGTTTTAAATGCATGTAAATTTATAAATATTTAATCAATCTTTACAAATCTTTGTAAATACTGGCACCGTTTCAACCTCTCGTATACTATGTTTCTTATATCTACTGTTAAGTTGTTTTTTAAATAATAAATTGTGACTGATATGATAAAATATATTTTATCTTCTGAATGTTCTTAAGAGCATGTTGTTTGTTATATATTTCTGTCACATGTTATTTTTTTCTTACAAAACTACAACTACCAGACTTCTACATTATTTCTTTCTTTAAACAAAAGAATATAAGTAAATTATTTCACTTTATTATAACGCTTGAGTTTTTTAAAACCAATTTGTTTTATTTCAATTTTCGTTTTTTCTTACATTTGTTTAAAAAATTTTAATTTTTCTTTAAAATGTTTATTCTGTATGAATACTAATGGTTTGCTTTTAAATTTTCTCTCCCTTAACCTTTTCTCGATTTTGGGAAATTCCCTCTTAATCATCCCTGTAATTTCCCTTCGAAACAAAACTTCCTCACAAAACATAGGAGACTTGCTGATGAGGATGATGAATTATCCGAGGTACAACCAGATGCTGTACCACCAGAGGTTCGTGAGTGGCTGGCTTCCACTTTCACCCGGCAATTGGCTACGACTCGGAAGCGTAACGATGAAAAACCAAAATTTAGATCGGTGGCACACGCCATACGAGCTGGTATATTCGTTGATCGAATATACCGAAGAGTTTCCAGCTCGGCACTCATGCAATTTCCACCGGAAGTTGTTAAAGTCTTAAAGGTTAGTTTGCATTTCTATTTTACCACAACTGTCAAAATGACATTTGCTTGCATTTTTCTAGACACTAGATGATTGGTCATTTGATGTGTTTGCACTAGCAGAAGCAGCTAACGGACAACCTGTCAAATATCTTGGCTATGATTTGCTCAATCGCTATGGTATCATTCATAAATTCAAAATCGCACCCGCTACTTTGGAAACGTTCCTGAATCGCATCGAAGAAGGTTATTGCCGTTTTCGCAATCCATATCACAATAATTTGCATGCGGCTGACGTAACGCAAACAATTCACTTTATGTTATGTCAAACTGGTCTAATGAACTGGATGACAGATCTTGAAATATTTGCCACCCTATTGGCTGCCTTAATACACGACTTCGAACACACCGGAACCACGAACAATTTCCATGTGATGTCCGGTTCTGAAACGGCTCTAATCTACAATGACCGTGCGGTGCTGGAAAATCATCATATAAGTGCAGCATTTCGTGTGCTCAAAGATGACGATTGCAATATTTTATCAAATCTATCACGTGAAGAATTTCGCGAATTGAGAACTCTCATTATCGATATGGTACTGTCAACAGACATGTCGTTCCATTTTCAACAGCTAAAGAATATGAAAAACTTGCTCACGTTGGCCGAGCCAACAGTGGACAAATCAAAAGCGCTGGCGCTCGTATTGCATTGTTGTGATATATCGCATCCTGCCAAAAGATGGTCTCTACATCATCGCTGGACGATGTTGTTGCTTGAGGAATTCTTCAGACAGGGTGATCTTGAACGAGAATTGGGACTGCCATTTAGTCCGTTATGTGATAGAAACAATACCCTGGTTGCCGAATCGCAAATTGGTTTTATCGATTTCATTGTGGATCCGAGTATGTCAGTTTGTGCAGATATGCTGGAATGTGTATTGGCGCCAATAGCACCGATGTGTAAGAATGCCAATGCTAGTATTGACGATAGCAATAACACAAGTTCGTCGGTGGTGAGTAAATCATCGTGCGAATCAATCAGCGAAGGTGTCGAAGTGGCGAACAATGGATCGGATGAAGTGTCATCTGGCGGAGCTGGGGGCAAGCAGAAGTTCCGTATTCGAAAACCGTGGGTCAACTGTTTGACGGAAAACAAGAAAATTTGGAAAGAACAAGCTGTCAAAGGTAAATTTGAAATTAATTTGCTTGTTGTCATAGTAAAGGGTTTTGTAATTGGTTGATTATGTCTTTGATGTTCTTGATGGAAAAGGTTGAAGGGAAATTTCTTTGATTTTTGTTGAATTTGCATAATAAAATCAAATTATTTTGCTTTCATCTAAATAAAATGAAAGTTTCTTTTGATCAAAGTTATTGCAAAAATCAACTGTTATGAATAAGAGAATTAAAGACTGTTTGAGCCTTTAAGCTAACAATTCTCTTACTTCTATAGATGCTGAAGCTCGGGCAGCTGCAGCCGCTCTCGAAGAAAATAAGGAACAACCTGCAAACGATGACAGTGAAAATCCTCCAAAACCAACTAATGAATAAATACTTCAATGCTAAAAGAAATATACAGCAATGTACACTTAAAAGTAACAACAACAACATTTTATAATAATTGCATTACATTATTGCTAAATATTACTCACATACAAGTTAATTTTTAAGCTAACGATGTGTGTAAATAAATTTGGAATCTCTTAAAAACCGTTTTATTAAAAATAAAAGAGCATAACACCATTATTGTTATTTTAAACTTAAAAATATGCATTTTTGTAAATAAAGAAAAACAACATATTAAATTATATTTATAATTAAGTATTGGCAATAATAAAGTTAATTTATAACTGTTGTATATTATTAATGGCGTGACATTATTTTTCGTTCTTTTAATTATTTTATAATCCTTAAGTCACGCGAAAATTAAACAAAAAAATCAATTTAACTACCAACCTATACTGAAATACCACTAAACTCTCTTTTTCTACTTTGTCTTAAGAACAAAAATCTTAACTCTTATAATATATTTTCTTTATAAAGGAAAAGTTTTATTTTCGAATTTAGATTTAATTAACGCATTTTCTTTTGTTGTTCTTATAAGAAAAATGAAATAAAATAAACTATTCGAAATAAAATTTTGTGATTGTATAAAATTTTGTTTTAATTTTCTATTTTATTCAGAAAATTTATGATGAAATATCACTGCCGCGCCGCTTATCATTTCATTCTCATTATCATGTTGAATCAATTTTTAAAAATATGCCGCAGCTTGAACTAAGTCAAATATTTTTGTATTTCAAAATTTAGTTACTAATAAGTTTAATTTGAAAAGTAAACGCACATCATTTTTTTTTAATGATATTAATAACTTTAAAATAAAAACTATTCTAAAACAAGAACTAAATTTACATTTTCAATTGAAAGCAAGCAATGAAGACACAAGAGTGCTGATATATACATTTTGAAGTCCTCGAAGCTTCCGAAAAAGTATTTCCAAACTAAACACGAAGTTCAAATGAAAACAAGAAATATATTAAAAATTTAATTTTAATTTAAACGTGTATGCATACAAAAATAAAATATATATTTATGTAATAAAAATATAAAGAATTATGAAACATAAAAATAATATCATAACTATATATTAAATAAATATACAAATTAAAAACACTATATCGATGTCTCCTTATTTTCCAAGGAAATTATTTTTATATACTGTAAATTTATTGTTTAGTTTCGAAGGAAATTTTTTCAAAATGTCTGATTGAGGGACCAGTCTTTTAAGATTTTACCATTGCTCTTGATAATGTAATTCCAATAAAATTAAAATAATATTTGCAGTAAAAATCAACAGCAATTTTAAGATTTAATTAACTTTAAAACTTGATCCTTTTTCAATAACACATCTACTAAATTTCGCTTAAAACAAAAAGTGTCCACTTTCTAACATTTTTTTCTGTTCAGTGCAATTCTTTTTAACTTCAATCTGAAAAAATAACAGCAAGAAATACAGAAAAAAATGCCAGCATTTAAAAAGTTGAAGCCATCCAAATTAAAAATACAATAAGAGCAATGGTAAATTCACTTAGCAGTAAGGTACCATTATATCAGCTGAAATTGGGATCATAGCTTTATTAAGATAGGTTATAATGCAAACAAAAGAACACACATATGTTAAACCAAAACAAAAAACAAAAAGAAACCTACTAAATTTATAAATAATATAAACAAAAAATTATAATAAATAATTTTTAATATAATCGTAAGATATAAGAAAATGCAACACATTGAACATCACACATCGCAGCAGCAGCAGAAATTTCAGCATAATAACATTATTATTATTTTTGGTCACAGAAATAGTTGTTTTTAGTCAACAAAGTATATACAAAAAATAAAAAAGAAGAATAGAAAAAAATATGTTCAAACATTTTTTAAAGTTAAATATGCCGATTCAGGTGTTTCTCTCTCTCTCTCTCTCTCTCTTTCTCTAAAATATTTTAAAACCTTTTCTGAAAGGTAAATATCAATCCAGCTTTTTTTCTCTCTTTCTCTTCTACTCTTCCCTCTGCCTCTCCTAATTCCAACCAATTTACATTTCTTATAAATTGAAGCAAAAATATTTAAAAAGTACAAATGTCTTATCTACTTAGCCCTTCCGATCCAACCGCAATAAAAAAAATCGTTTTCGTTTCAAAAATCAATAATAAAGAAGTTGCCATCAATTTAAAAATTAAAATTAAAATAAATTAAAACTTATATATAAAAAAAACCATATCCACACATAAAATAATATTTGTTTTCTCTTATAGTTTAATTAGTTTTAATTTTTGTTTATATTCACAAAATATTGTTATAAATAAAATAATGACAAAAAGAAAGAAGCAATCATTTTAAACTAGTTAAATAAAAATAAATTAGTTACAAACACAAAAATAGGTACTTAATAACTGTAGAAATAAAATACACAAAACCGTTAAGGATAAGCGATATATCTACGAAAGGACTCATTTGAAAGCGAATAAATTAGACAAATTGACAAGGAATTATTAGTGAATGAAAAAGTATAAAAGAAAAATTTTAGAATAACATAAGTTCTTCATATAGCAAATATTACTTCATCTTTTAACTATTTTATTGTTTCGTTGCTGCTAACATAAATATTATTATAATAAAAAAAAATAAACACGTTTTCTATGTTTTACTAACTAAAATAAGATCTGTAAATACCTGAATGCAAATTAAAACAAAACAGCAAAGGAAATACTAACTATAAATATTTTATTATCTATTATCTTGTTAGAGTACTATTTATATAATAAAACTTTTCAAAAAGAGGTTAATGAACAAAAAAAACAAACAGAACAAAAAATCTATTTGGCTTAACCTAAGTCATAATATATAGAGACATGAATCTCTTGTTCTTTTCACAAAAAAAAAAATTAATTTGAAATAAATTTAATATGAAAAAATGGGGAATAATACTTAAAAGCAAACTTAACAATTAATAAAAACTAGAAAAAAAGTGGTCGTTGTTTTATTCAAGATTTTATTGGTACAAAAAATGGACAAACTAAGCGAGTACCCTCAAGCTCCAGACATGATGTACTTATGCGGAACGTTCCTAAGCTCGTTTCGAACGAAATTATTTTATTTTGCCTTATGTTGAGCAAGCAAAATACTTGGGATTCACAATTAACAATAAATTGAGCTGTTGTGGTGCTACATCAGATAGTATAAGAAGAGTTTATGGTGGGTTACGTGTCTTAAGATCATCCTCTAACTTTAGTTAAATTTCTCTTGTTGCCATTTTTTTCGTATAACTGTGTTGTATACCCCTGTTTGGATTACGAATGTAAGCGAATGTTAAACGTCGCGTTCAATGATTGTTTGAGGTTCATTCATGGTCGTTGAAGGCATACTAGTGTCTCACAATTTAAAACTTCACTGTTCGGAATGAGCCTTGACGATGTTTATGAGTAGGTACAGATACAGGTCGCTACTCAAACTTCATGACATAGTCTACAATCGCTGTCCAGAGTATTTAAGGCCCATTTGCTGATTCGGAACATAAATGTATGTTCTATACATAAAGTTCATCTTTAGTTTTAGTATGGGGATTTTATGTAGAATTTAAATTTTTGTTTCGAATTCCGGAACTTACTTACCTACTTACTTAAGGTGGCGCTACAGTCCGTTGTGGACTTGGCCTCAATCAACAGTCTCCGCCAGCTAGCTCGGTCCTTAGCTAGTCGTCTCCAGTTTTGCACTCCAAGTTGATTGAGGTCCTCTTCCACTTGAGTGCGCCACCTGAGTCGCGGTCTTCCTCTCCTCCTACGTCCTTCGGGAATAGTGTCGAAGGCTTTCCGGTCCGGAGCATTGGTGTCCATTCGCTCTAAATGACCGAGCCATCTGAGTCTCTGGACCTTGACCCTTCTGGCTAGGTCCATGTCGTTGTACAACCCGTAAAGTTCGCTGTTGTATCTTTTTCCCCTTCAATGCACACGGGGCCAAAGATGACCCGAAGAACTTTCCTCTCGAAACAGCCTAAGGCACTTTCATCCGATTTTGATTCCGGAACGTCCCATATAAAAATGAAAATTTTATGTTGAACATAAATTTATGTTTCGAATGAGCAAACGGGCCTAAGTGAGTTTTAAAGCTTTCAACAATCGCCTAGAGGACATAAATTGACAATTCCGCATTTAAGGCATAGCATATTGGAACGCTCTTAATTTGTTTATGCTATAAGATTGTGGACTAGTTTGCCACATCAATTGAAAAGGACAATATCGTCGAGTGGGTTTCTGGAGGAATTGCTTAAACACAAAGCAACAAGAATTTAAAAAAAAATGTTTAGCTGTACCGTATTTGTATATCTATTGTTTCAATCTCTTAAACTTACTTATACTTTAACTTAATTTTAAGATTAAAAATCTTGAAGTTTAATGTTAACATATTATAGGAAAATAAATGAAAATGATTGAAATGAAACTTCCAAAAATTCTAAGAAACCTGTAAGGAAATGTTTTTTATCTTAAAAAAAGCAATATTCTGTTCAGTCTTTCATAGACTGTACACAGACTTATTTATTTTTATTAATATAACGAAAATTCATTGATTAAATTTTAAAACCTAACGTTTCTTTCATTGTCAAGAAGTTCTCAATTGTACTTGCAATATGCCTCAAAGAACACTTTGTCTATTGTCTGTATCTGCATTTTTGAGACGATCTAAGGAACATAATATTCAAAATTAGTACATTAACCACTTACCGAGTGTTAATTACCTAAACGTTTCTGTTCTTGCCATTTGTACTTGTTATCCTTTATAGATTCAACCCATGGCCAAATTTTGTTTTCACCCTCTTCATCAACATATTTTATTTCCTTTGTAATGTAAACCATCAAATCACCAAGAATATTAAAAGCTGGATCTATGATGAAATCTATGAAATTAATCTGCGATTCCGGGATCTGTGTTGTATGTCTATCACATAGTGGACTAACGGGAATATTAAGTAGTTTCTCAAGATCGCCTTGTTTGAAAAATTCTTCCATTAACATAGCTGTCCACTTACTATGTATGTTCCAATTTTTCGCTGGATTCGATATATCAACAGCATGCACGATAAATGACAGTGCCTTAGATTTTTCCACTGGCATTTTATTTGACTGTACACGAAGTTTTATGTCCTTCAGTATTTGAAAATGAAATGCCATATCGGTTGATAGGATCAAGTCAATAACTAAACTTCGAAACCGGCGATATTCCTCACATGAAAGACCTGACAAAATATTAAAGTCTTTATCCTGAAGAACCAAAAAACTAGCACTCAAATGATGGTTTTCTTGTACGGATCGATCATTGTAAATTAGGGCTCTGTTGGATTTTGTCATAATATTAAAACCGTTAGTTGTGCCTGAATGCTCATAATCATGTAAAACGGCAGCAAATAGGCCTGCAAAAATTTCTAGATCCGACCACCAAGTATAGATTTTATTTTGACGGAGAACCGAATTTAAGGATTGAGTCACATCTGATGCATGAGTAGGATTGTGGTATGCATTATTGTATTTGTTGTATCCATGCTCAATTCTTTTTGTAAAATTCTCCAATATTGTCGGATCGATTGCAAATTTTTGAACAAATCCGTAGCGATACAAGAGATATCGAGTGAGGAATTTGATAGGCCTTTTGTTGGTAGCTTTTGTAAAGTAGAAAATATCGAAGGAATGCCAACTGTCAACCATCTTCGAAATAAACGAAATAATTACAAAATCAATTTTTAACGGTATAATCGGATTGTTTTTTACCTTGAGATGTTCGAGTACATCGCGAGAATACTCTTCCTGTGATTTTTTATTATCATCCTGAGCTTTTTCGTCCGCCATTGTTGTTATATGTTATGCATAACATAAACTACATATAGAACAGGTTCATTATTTTTTTGTTTTGAATTATGAATAAATTTGAGTGAAGTAACAGTGATATTTATTCGTTACAAGCTTCAGTTTAACAGGAAAGATACCTACGACCTTTTTTATTATTGTTTATTGCGAGAAAATGTTTGCGAATAATTAAACATTTTGCCAATATCTCTGCTTCCAGCCTCCAAGAAACCTCTAAGGCCTCGGCCACGCAGTAAGCGGCTGAGCGCCTAAGCGGCTGAGCGGCAGTTCTAAGCGACGTATGGCAAGGCACTGAGCAACTGCTTTTGAGCGATTAGTAGTTAAAATGCCGTTGTCAAGAACAGTATTTTACTGTATTTACCGTATTTTACTGTCGGAAAATCGTTTGTATGTGTACAAATTACTTAAACGTTTACAAAAAAGAAGACGATTTGGTGTTCATCCAATTAACAAATTAAGAGTTTGGAGAATTATTTAATCATTTATTTTTGAATCTACTTAAATTTCCAGATAGATTCTGGCAATATCTACGTATGTCTATCGAATCTTTTGATTTGCTGCTTGAAAAAGTGCGTCCTTTGGCCATCTTTACTTCTTGCCGCTCAGAACAATTAAAACAGGTTTGGTTGCTGAGCGGCGCCGCTTAGCCGCTCACAATTTTGTTTCACCGCTCGCTCATGGCGTGGCCGCTTCTATGTTATTTCAAATTTTTATATTTTTTTCCGCTCAGTCGCTTTTCCGAAGGCAGAAATCGAAAAATGGCTATCTCTGTTTGCAACTAGATGACGGAAGTAGTAAATGTCATCTTGTTTCCAAATGTCAAAAGTCAAAAAAATATCCAAAGCTTCAGATCACAGAAATATTGGAGAGGTCCAAGAATTGTTTGTTGATGAATTATTTGTCCACCAGTTTGACCCGGTTCAAACCTGGCTATGGGCTCGATGCCAAAAAACATACATGTGATTTGTCTACTCTGCAATATTATCCGGAAATAAACCTCCTTATGTTTGCCTCTAATTTCAATGTTGAGGTAGTATGTAGTTATTTTTTCAGTCAAAAAATGCTTCAAAAATGTGCGCACGGGAATACAACATGTAGATAATTTTTTTGGAAAACCTTTTTTACCATTTTGCTTCCACCCTAATGTCTGTTTTCAAACTACACCAAAAATTATTTCACCATCTTGTTCAGTTTCCCACCATGGTACACTACAAACCAAAATCACACCAAAAAATGGCTGTCAAGATCTGCTTTGTTGTGCATGCAGAGCTTCGGTGTAAATTTTTTTCGCAAAAAGAAGTTTCATTTTACAATTTTTCACACATAAATTTCCAATAAATTGTCATTGTAAAAATGCAGAAAAACCAATAAACTTTCGAATTAAAAAACAACCAAACATCCACTAAGAGTAAAATATAACATTTTTATTCGATAACGTCCACCCAACGAAGAAAGAAAAGTCGACTTCCAGAGAGCTCCCAATAGGAATATAAGAAAAAAAATCATTAAAATGAAACAATCGTCGTCGGTGAGTGTTTCTAATTCGAAAAAATAAAAAAATTCTAATATGGTTTAATTCTTCAGTGAGTTGTGAGAAGATAAGTATTGTGAAAGTAATTAAAATTGTATTGGTCTTGAAGTGTTCATTAGGACTCAACATCTTATTGAATAGCCCTTTTAAAATGCAGAAAAAAATAGTTCTGATAACAAGGGAAGAAATATCTTACTTGCAATCGTTTTTTTTTTTTCTTTTTCTCTCTTGAATATAGCAATTTGGATGGGTGCGGGTGATGTATCGCTACTGCACCTGTGTCAATGAACTGAAGTGCTGCCCATCGCCCTCATCATCTTCATGTTCATCATCTGGGAAATGATGATACCGAGTGCCACCCAAAGTTGGCTCTAAATTAAAATTTAATTCGATTGATGAAAGGGCTCGTGGGTTTGGTCTATGTCGTGCTGATGATTCGACCTCGATTTTTAAAATTTTCAAACTTCTGTTGCTCCTCGGTTCTTATTTAATTATTCATGCAACTCAGTTGAGGAATTCGTTTCAACTCCCATTCCCTCGATTTTTTTTTTCGTGTCACAGTCACACCATAGAAATGTCTTCTATCCCGTGCATCAGTTTTGTGAGAAAATAGGTTTTTAAGGAATCACGAGTAAGACGAATGGATGGTTATAAGACCACTCGATTTATGGGTTCGGTTATGGCCTTCATTCTTTCTAAAACGTGTGCCTGGCTCATATCAAAATAGATAATTATTTTTATCCCTTCTTCAGCTTCCAGCGTCAACGACGCGTCGGCGGTTTTTATTTTGTTGACTCTAATTATCTGGAACTTATTAAAGTAAAACAATTATTTGTTCAGAAATTCGATTAATCAGCTGTTTACTTTTCGCTTTGTGGGCAATTGGAATGTTTCTTTTCCTAATTTAAGTTTATTGTGGTTTGTTTTCGAATTTGGTTTCTTGTTAGTTTTTTTGTTTTTGTGTGAAGTACAAAAATGACGTCTTGTGCATGGTAAATGAAATCAAGACCCAATTCTTCTTTCAATTTGAATTTCAATGTGATGTGATTGGTTTTTGTTTTGAGAGATTCCGGCTGCTGTGCGATGTTCAATTGATAGTGAGATTGATTCAATTTGCGAAGCAAATTCGTCTTTGTTTTGCATTAAATTTATGATTTTGGGTCAGTTACAAGGCCCAACATTGAATATCGTTGTTCGTTAGGTTTTGCATGTCAAAAGAGAACCCCTATTGAAGTGTGTTAAGTTAATTTGATATCTTCCGCCCATCTGCCTCCAACTCCCCCTCTACTAATTGGATAATTGGATGATATTCACCGGAGAGTCTTTATGCGAATATTTATCGGAATGTCGTGGTTGAAGCGCCACTGGGAATAACTTGTTTAATAATTAGGTGAATTCTTGTTGAATAAAATTTGGTATTTTTAATCTAGTTTGTGTGTAATTTTGTTCTTCGAATGCTGAATAATGAATTTCTTTAAACTGAAGTTAATCTGTCGAATAGGTACCTACTTCCTTGTTTAAGAGTTTAGAACATTTATCTCATGAGCTCACAAAAACTAATCAATGTCCCCATTTCTTTCAGACATAAAAAAGGAACAGAAGATTAAACAATTGACCCTGTTCTCTGTCAATTAACACAAAAGCGCACCACAACCCAACAAAATCCAACAGATATGAATTAAGTAAAGCAAGCTAATCACTAGCAAAGGAATTTTTCTCAAACGGCCATGTCGAAGAAGTGCCAAATAAGCCAACAAAATATACGAGATCATAAAAATACAAACAACAACAATTTAGCTACACAATTGTTAGATTTTATATCACTTATGCTAGAAACCATCACCGCCGAAACTAAGAGCCATTTATAGAGAACAAACCTTCACTTCCTCCATTCACACTGAATAAATAAAAAAACACACACGCCCAATTAATTTTACTAGTCAATCCTTTGGAAAATTTACTGATTACGAATCTTATAACGTGAATTAAGAAAAAGACAAGAGAAGAGACTGAGCAGCAGCAGTGAAAGTCAGCAAATAGAAGATCCTCAAGCCAACAAAGACAAAAGCAGCACAAAGATGGGCAACAAGAACTCGTGTTGTGCCTACTCGAGTCCCCAGCCCGAGCGTAAAATCAAAGAAGTTCCTCCAGTGTATGAAGAACGCCAGCCGGAAAGCGAGCAATACACAAACAATCTGCAGCACATTTCGGAGCGCGAAGCTCTCGAAGGTGATCTGGATCCCTCGGTTGATCCGTCGGCAGCAACGATGTTCTTGGAACGTTCCAAAGTCGAAAACGGTGGCATTACACGAAAACGCTCCCAGCATCAAATTGCCCAGCAACAAGGCAGCATTGGTGGCGGTGGCCTGAAGAAGAGTTCGTCATGTTCGACAATCTATCTGGACGATAGCACAGTGTCGCAGCCAAATCTCAAGAACACCGTCAAGTGTGTGTCGCTAGCCATTTATTTCCACATCAAGAATCGCGAGTCATATCGGCGGTTAGACATCTTCGATGAGAAACTCCATCCACTTACCCACGATACAGTGCCAGAAGATTATGATATCCACAATCCGGAGCACAGACAGATCTACAAGTTTGTGAGGACGCTGTTCAATGCCGCCCAATTAACGGCTGAATGTGCTATCATCACTCTGGTCTATCTGGAACGATTACTAACCTATGCCGAACTGGATTTGGGGCCATGCAATTGGAAACGAATGGTATTGGGAGCCATCTTGCTGGCTAGTAAAGTGTGGGACGATCAAGCCGTCTGGAATGTAGACTACTGCCAAATTTTAAAAGACATCACCGTCGAAGACATGAACGAATTGGAAAGACAATTCTTGGAGCTGTTGCAATTCAACATCAATGTGCCGTCATCGGTGTATGCCAAGTATTACTTTGATCTGCGAAGTCTGGCCGAGGCCAATGATTTGTCATTCCCCACAGAGCCACTGTCCAAAGAACGCGCACAAAAGCTCGAAGCGATGTCGCGAGTTATGCAAGACAAAGTCACAGCCGAGGCCCTCAAAAATGGCATCAAAAAGTGGTCTTCAATGGATAATATTAGTCAGGGCGGTCCGCGGCGGAGTGTTGCTATACTTTCGTGATTTTACATTATCTACTAGAGTGAGTCATGTATGTTGTTGTTGCTGCTGCTGCTGCTGCTACTTTCTGGATTGTCACAGGGAATGGCATGTTTTTCGTTTGTTTTTAATTGTTTGTGTTTATTTTTCTAATAAATTCATATTTTTAATGCGAACCACTTTAGGGTTCTTTCTTTTTATCTCTCCAGCACGTAGCGTAGGTAAATAAAATAAATATTAAAACACCATTAAACAAAACAATTAAAAAGACGAGAAGAGATTATCCTAGTTAGCTATAGGCGTGTAGAATTTCAACAGCAACAATGAGGCGGCCGAAGCAACAGAAAGAATTTTACATAACGACGAATTTAATTTGTATTCCTTCCTTTCTCCTCCTAAACTATCATTTTCCTTTGTTTTAATTTATTTAACAAAATATTTGTACATACATTTCACACATTATTATACACACACACACAAACACTCAAGCAAAAAAACAATGGTTATCTTATTTTTCTCAATTTTACATAAATTTAAGTTTTATCCAAAGCTTCAATTATACACGGATGTGTATAGTTTGAAAAAAATGTATAATTTTATTATTGTTTGTTTTCTTGAATTTGCATGTCTAACAACAACAACAATTGAGGTTATGTAACACGAAAAATAATATTTTTTTAATCTACACTAAGCGAGAGAGAAGAAAAAAACAACATTTTCGTTAATTTTTAATTTGTGATTATTTTTTGTTAAATAGCAAAATATGTAATTATAATAGGTTTTATTTACAACATGAATTGCTTCCTAGAAAAAAAAAATAAAATAAATTGAAAAATATATTTTCCGAAAACACACAAAGAATTTGTTACTCATTCCATGAAAGAAAAGTTAATGCTTTTAAATTTACAATTTTACTTTTTTTCTTAGTTCTTTTTGATAAACAGATTTTTTTAATGTCTAACCGAATGAACCGTTAATTTTTAAAATAAAAAACGTAATCAAACTTTAATCGTACACACATGGAAACAATTTATTAATTATGACGAAAAAAGAAAATAATAATTTTTGTACTTCGACAAGAACAAAAAAAAAAAACGAAAATATGTAATACCAAAAATTATATAAAATGACAAAAGCTATTTGACTAACTTAAATTAAATTTTACTAAATCGATAAAATAATTTTAAAAATTAAAAGAAAAACTAAATTAACGTGTAGGCACGAAGGCAAATTAATAGAGAAAATGAAAAAAAAAATGATTTGTAATTTACAAAAATAAAACAAACAATGAATAAACAAAAAGTAATATTTTAAACTTTCGTGTTGATGTTTTAATAAGTTTTTGTATGAGATGAAAAAGAAATGTTTCTATCTTTCAGAAAAAAAGGAATGAGTCAATGGGAAAATAATCAGCTCTATCGGCAATTCCTTGGGAAATTTTTCTATTCTCGAGAACACATTCCTCCTATCGGGAATTCCTCGCGGAATGCTTTTCCCTGAGAACAAGTTTTACCAACAAAAAAATGAGAAAAAAACATTCGAACATAGCATTTGAATATTTCGACATTTCATTTTAAAGAAAAACCAAAGAAGTTAGTTTGTGTAAAAAGTTTTAATTAATAAAAATGCAAAGATTATCAGTTTTATTGTTATTTCAAGAAGAAGAACAAAGAAGGCGAATTGAGCCGAAAGCCATACGACGTGGTTTAATAGATTATTCAAATCCACAAGCACTGTATGTTGAAAAAAGATATTCGTTTGACTCATCGCGTTTTTATGAGTATATGATTTGATCCACAGATCCACAATTATTACAGAGTTAGCAATATTTGTTTAAATATTTGTTTGGAGGACTTTCTAATTTCTTACCTTATGCAAAGAAACCTAGCGCTGTCCTTTATTTATAAAAAAAAAGTGCATGCTTGCGCTTCTTTGACGAAGGAGGCTATCAGACCGGAGTGGAGAAAGATCATGAAGTTGGGTTGGCTCAATCTTCATTTTCAGAAGTCCTTTCGAATATCTTGTGCTTCTTTGAGAGCGAAATGTACACGACATGGATTAAGATGCCCACGACCGAAGAAGAAAAAGAGAAAAATGACGTCGACTTTTTACCAGGGCCTCCACCAGTCGCTTTTTTGTTTTTCTTCCTCACATATTTTTGTTTGTCTTGCCAAACCTTAAGAAATAACTTTTATTTAATCAATTACAACATTGACATCATTATTTATTTCAACTCGACAATTATTAATTTAATAGGGGGCCCAATAGAGTTGAGGTTTTGCTCTAGCTGTTTCCAAAATTTTTGGACATCATCCTTGCTTTTATTTGTCACAAAACCATTTGCAATGTCCTGATGATTTTTTTCCATTTAGGAAACCAAATTTTCTATTTTTGCTTCGAATTTGAAGAATTGGACCTTAAAAAGTCAATCATTTTAGTTAGTATTAATAGCTTCGTTTATTTATTTTTCTTTTTCTAGAGATAACTTCCATTGTTGACTGACAACTTTTGAGATTCCTTTGCAATATTCCAGAAGAAAGAGAAGAAAATTTCCCATAAAAAAATAGTTCACGATAGGTAGATATTTCTCGCGGAATTTCTCCCTAATGTCGAAATTAGTTCCCAATACCTATTTTTCGAATAAGGGAAACATTTCTCGGGAAATGCGAAATGTTTTGTGAAATAAGTCATTTGGAAAAAAAATGATGTTTGGTGCTACTAGCGCTACCTATTCGGAAAAAGTTGGAACTACAGGTTTCGAAAAAAATCGTGACACTAGTGCCACCTAGCGGGTAGTAGCGGAACTACACCAAAAATTGCCAATCTGTAGCACATGTTGCATCTATTTCCCGCTAGATGGCGCTAGTATCGAAAAAATTTGAAATTTGTAGTCCCAACTTTTTTCGCATAGGTGGCGCTAGTAGCACCACACCAAACAGCATTTTTTGCCAAATGACATTTTTCACCAAACAGCTTTTTTCACCAAAATAGCAATTTTACCAAATAGAATTTTTAACTAAAGTGCATATTTACCAAAACGTTTTTTTTTTAAACAAACGGAATTTTGTTGTAATTTTCACAGAATTGTATTTTTTCTCAGGAAACGGAAAACCCTATGAAGGATTTTGATGTGGCATATGAAAGCTTATGAAAATGCGTACAAATTTTGGTCCTGAGTAACGCAATCGTTCAACAAACGGTGCTGCAATTCATTCAACGTTTTGAATCTTTTCAGCGCGATTGTAGCGCCATCTGTAGGACGATTACAAAACTAATAACAGCAAACATTTTATTCCAGTTTATTGTTGATTTGAAGCGTTCGAAAGAAAACAAATTCCAAATAATTTAAGACTATTTATTTTTCAAACAAAGTCAATCGATTATTGAACATATCCAAAATACGAACAAAAGAAAATTAAATTCACAATAATTAAGTTCCCCTTTTGTTTTTTTTTTTTTAGGACCGATAACTCATAAATGAGGATCCTCCAAAAGCTGGCTTCTGCTGGCTGGGATTGTTGTTCTGTGCCAAATTGCCAAAAGTCAATCCGGTATCAGATGACCCAAGGGCCTCGAACAAATTGTTGTTTTGTGGTGGTGAGTTAAATGCTCCGCCAGTTGCGGCGGGTGCAGCAAACGAACCAAAACCTTTAGGACTGCCAAATGTTGGCGCAGAGCCAAAGCTCGGTGGTGATCCGAAGGTCGTTGCTCCCCCAAAAGCAGGTGCTCCACCAAACACCGGTTTTGCAAATGCCGTCCCAGCATTCGGAGATCCAAAACCGGTTTGAGCAATTGACGAACCACCTTGAGCAAATCCCCCACCTGTGTTGGCATTTGGCTGTGCTGGCGATCCGAAGGCCGGTGTTTGGGAGAACAAACCAAAACCTCCTCCGGTATTGCCCGAGCCAAACGCCGATGCAGTTGAAGTGGGAGAAGCAAACGCTGACGGCTTTGGTGATGTTGCTGAACCTCCGAAGATCGATCCTCCTGAAGTTGCACCACCCGAAAATGGGCTGCTTGGTGTGCCAAAACCTTGTTGGGATTGGCCTCCTCCGAAGAGCGATCCTCCCGATTGTCCTGTGTTGGAAGATTGATCGAAAATGGATCCGCCTGATGCTGTAGAAGCCTGAGTGGGTGTTCCAAAGACATTCGGTGCAGAACTGGCGGTTGGGCTGCCAAATAGATTTGTTCCCGTATTTGCGGCCGCATTGGCAAATAAATTCGATGCTGGGGCAGCCGATGAACCGCCAAAAATTGAGCCACCGCTGCTTGTATTGCTAGAAGCTCCAAACCCACCAGTTTGTCCACCAAAGAGACTTCCACCAGAAGCAGTTTGTTCGTTGCTGGTAGGTGAGCCAAAGACGTTTGTCTCAGATTGTCCGAAAACCGATTGATCCGGCTTGGGAATTCCTCCGAATATACTCCCGGAACTTGCAGATACAGTTGGAGTTGTTGCTGCCACTGCAGAAGCAAATAGAGAGCTTGCAGTTGTATTCGTGGTAGATGTTGCACCAAAAACTGGCGCTGCAGCTGATGGAGTTGCTGCCGCAGCTGAGCTTATGGCAGCAAATGAAGACTCGGAAGCTGGTGGCTGTGAAATACTCAAAGAGCCGAAAATCGAGGGAGTACCCTGACTAGCCGCAGCTCCAAAATTGAGTCCTGTCCCACCGAAAATCGAAGCTCCCGTTGTGGGTGTTGTTGTCGCGGCAGCCGATGAAAATATTGACGTTGCTGCCGAAGTTCCGAAAGGAAGTTTAGCAGCAGATGAGGTCACCGTAGCGACTTGCCCAGTAGTGATGGATCCTTGAGCTTGGGATGGGGTTCCAAAAACTATTGCTTGCGAGGTTTTCGAGTCAAAAGAAGCTGTAGATGTCGCGGATGTCGATGATACTGTGGTAGTTTCTGCTACCGAAGATGCGGACAACGTTGGTTTTGCTTCAAAGGCTGATTTTGAAGAATCAGTTGATAGGCCAAAGCCACTGAAACCAGTTGATTCCTTGCTTGCAGGAGTGCCTCCGAAAATTGATTTTGTTTCTGTTGATGACTCGGTTCCAAAAGACGCCGACGAGAACAAATTTCCATCCCCAAAGGCTGGTTTGAAGGCTGAAAAGAAAAAGGTATTGAGATCATGAATCTGGTGAGCAAATGAAGTTCCTAAGTACTTTCTGCCGTCGATGGTTTGCAGATATTCAAGTTTCCGAAAAGGGAATCAGTGGGGTCGGATATGGAAGCATTTGACGTCTTGACAACAGTCACAGAAGATCCACTACTAGATTCTGGGGTGGATACAGAAGGCGTGGGCGACAAATTTGGCGTTGCTGGCAGCCCCAGTGTTCCAAGATTCAAAGAACTAAATGTGAATCTGAAAGGATTACATCACTTAGTATAAATCGCGAGGGATTGGAAAAATAAAACCTTACCCTCCTGAGCCATCATTGGAATCTTGGCTGTCAGGTTTCTCTTGATCATTTGAAAAAGCAGTGGTTATTTCTGGCTTTGCACCAGTAGTCGTTGGAGTTGGCTTTGCCAGTCCCCCGAAAAGTGGTGTTGTTGAAGCTGTGGTGGTCGTCGAATCGGATGAACCACTATTAAATGCTGAACTAAACGAGAACGTAAAAGGAGCAGCGCTTGTGGACGTGGTTGTCTTTGCAGGAGCACTTACAGCTCCAAATCCTGTGAATCCTGTTGAAATACTTGTTGTAGCAATATTCGAACCAAACGCTTGAGGTTGTGTTGAAGTTGAAGATGTTGTTAGCGAAGCTGCGTCCGACTTGGTCCCAAAGGAAAACGTGTCAGGCAACTTGTTTTCTTTCTCCCCCTGATCAGCGGGTTTGGATTGAGCAACAGAGGCGAATGGCGAGGAGAAACTTGGCATGGAAAACGATTTGTTTTCGGTTGGCTTTGAATCAAAGTTCAGAGCCGGTTTTTGGTCCTTGGAAGCCTTATCAGCGACAGCAGTTGAAGCGGGCTCCTTTGCCGGTTGATTGGCAGTTAATGGTTTCGGAGCACCGAAGGAGAGGTTTGAGTTTGTTCCGAATCCTTGGAAAGCCGGCATCGACGAAGGTGTAATCGACATACCCGAAAACATAGCATTTGGATTTACGGATGAATTTCCAAAGCCCGAGAAGCCCGAAGAACTCACAGGCGCTGTTGTGTTCGAGGTATTCTTGAGGAACATCGGCGCAGCAGTCGATGCCACTGGCTTCACTATCATCGGCTGCTGTTGTTGCTGGGATTGTGGCATTTGTTGTGGTCCCTGATCCTTGATTCGGTAATCTTCAGTCTTAGCTCCCGGCGTTGGCTTAACAAATGGACTTGCTCCTCCAAAACCAAAGCTAGTTGGTGCATTTGGTTGTGATATGGCAGTCATGCTGGGAGCTATTGCCTTGGTGGCTGTCGGTTTTGTGAGAACTCGCTGCTGCTCGTTGCGAATTCTCTCTTGTTCCATTTTGTCCATGTTTGTTGAAGCTCCATCGCGGATCTTGCGATCGCTCTTCAACTTCGTTTCGAGAATAACCTCGGACTTCAGACCAATCTGATCGGGACGCTGAGGTTTGACAATTGTGATTTTTCGATTGGCGAGTACGCCACGCAGAGCAGCGACTTTCTCCTTTGTCAATTTCGATGTGTTCTCTTGGACGCTGGGTCCCAGGCTCATCGAAAGGATTGTATCGGTCAGAGATTCAATAGTCCTAGAAGGGAAAAATTATTAAACGAACAGATCGAGGGAGTGCCTACACTTAGAGTCGGCAGCACTTTACTCACGCGTCTCCGCTGATATGGTTCTGAGTTTGATTGTAGAGCAGACCGTGTTGCTTCAATTTGGATTTGTAGTAATTTATTTTAGTCCTGTTGCGCGCAATCATTTCCTTCAGCTTTGTCATGCGTTGATAGATCCCTTCCAGGTATGGAGTATGCATGTGGGTCTTTGAATTCCGCTTAACCATGTCTTGAAAGTCCGACCACTGGGAATCGATTTGATTCTGGATGATTTGGATCTGAGCCTGGTTATTGGCCAGGAGACTTTGCAACTTGGCCAATTGCCGACGATTTATTGGATCAAAGTTTGAGGCGTTCTTCAGGATTGCAATGCTTTTAGAAATTGAGATTAATGAAAAGGTGATATACAGCCTCTTTTAAAGGTACTTACTCTGGATACTTGTACATATTTAATTTGCTCCGACACTCGGTTACCATGGCACAGGATTCATTGAGGGAGTTAAGCAGGCATCTCAGATCAGATTCCAGCTCCTTTTCATTCGCTTGATCGACAATATCCTGGAGATTATTCAAGCGCTTTGTGAATTCCTTCATCTCATCCATGTTCCCAATCTGAAAAACAATATGATCAAGTCTTGGAAAGGAGAAGAAAGTACGAAAGGAGTTACATTATTGAGTAATCCTTTAGAGTGATTTGTTAACTTCTTCAATTCCATGTCAAAAGCGGTTATTTGGAATAAAATCATTTCGTTGACGATGTCGTCGACTTCGCTGTCGTTGATTGACGACTTTCTGGCGTTTTGTTGAGATTGAGGAGCTGCGGATTGTTGGCTTGGCGGTGGATTGAATGTCGGTTGGACAGTAAAGAGTGGTTTGTTTTTATCTGGATTGACGGTGTTTGTTGATGGTTGGACTTGCTCTTGGGGTTTCTTAGTATCTCCTGAAAAAGTGAGTTGAAAACTGTACAATTTCATGGAACTCTCAATGTTTACCTCCAAACGTGATTGGTTGCTGTTGGGGTGTTGTTTTAACGGGAGCAGTGTTTTTGAATAAAGTTGGTGGAGCACTTGCAACAGGCGCAAATGAAGGCGTCCATTTCGTTTGAGGAGCTCCAAACATAATCGGTCCAGTCGATGGCTGTGCAATTGAGCTGGTACCAAAAAGTGGCTTTGGTTTTTCCTGAAGAGAAAAGAGAGAATGTTAGTCCAGAATTAAACCATCAAAATTACCCACCAATGCTGCTGGAGTCGAGGTCCCTCCAAGTGGTGCGAAGGATAGCTCTGCTGCTGGTTGCGCTGCCTGACTCTGCTGGCTGGCGCCACCAAAAGGCATTGTTACCGCTACTGCCACTGGCATAGTAATCTCGGGCTTCTTTTGTCCGATCATTTCACTAACAGGCTTGAACTGCGACATTCCCGAAGTATCCGATATTGGTGGTGGTGGTGAGCAAATGTCCGGTGTATTCGGTTGCAGGTTCAAGAAGTTAAATGAAACCAAGTGCCCATGAGTTGAGAGAGTATGGATCACAGGCATAACAGGTAATTTTTTCTCGGCTATGGTCAATTGATGAGTGGACGATGTATCCAAAGCGAAGCCAATCGGGTAGGTCTCGTCACTATTTTCGGTGAGCGGCATCTCGATTCGAGCTTCATCAAGCAGAGTGTACTGCACCCATTTTGGTGCCTCACCTGTCTCCTTTGTACCTAAAAGCCCGACCTCAACGCCGTTGGCTGAGGTTACAAGAAGCAAATTCCACTGTGGGATGTGCAACAAGTTGACTTGTTGTGCTCTTGGACCGGTGAAACTATAGCAAATGTCAAAATAGTTCGTGTAGGTGGGATTTCCCGCTTTAGGAGCGTGGACAATATAAAGATTTGGCGTCGCATCTTCGGTATTTTGAAGGAAAACCACGGCGAATTGAAAAGTCGAGAGCCATTGTATCGAAATTGTATTGAAAGGTCCGGGATGAATGTTTGGGGGACATGCAATTGTCCGCGCAAGCTTCAGATCAGGCTTATATTGAGCGAGTTTGCCATTTGGAAAGCCTAGAACAATTTGCTTGCCCTTGGGACTCCATGAGCCGCAGAGTATCTGCTCTTTATTATCCAGAGTATGAATTTCATAAGCAGAATCCTTGAAGTCATACATTCCGAGGGCACCATTATTCATAACAACTGCAAGGCTTCCAGCGATAACCGGATTCCAGAGAAGTTGAAGCGCTGAAATGTTCTCATCTCCTGGGAGCCGAATGTTGTGCAAGGATTTTATGTTCTATGAAAAAGATTGGTGATTATTCTTGGAGAAAAAAGGAAACGATCGGAATTACGGCTTTTGTGAAGCTTGGCACGCTGTAAATTGCAACAAAACCACAGCCGTTTTGGCTATAATTCACAGCCAGCATGGATCCATCACTGCTAACTGCGATGCAATTAGGTGAGTTTGGAAGTTGAACTTGACGAGCATGAAGACCTTTGCCACTGGACTTTGATTCTATTAAATCCTTTATAACAATAACTAATAAAATGTGTTATGAGTTGGGAAGTTCATGTTGAATTTAAATCATGTCCACTCACCTTTTAATTCGGCCTCATTTGGATTTCCGACGAACATAAGACCATAGTTACTGGCTGTGGCGAGGAGATTAATATGGCTCCGCAATTGTCCAGGATTGAAGACAGTAAACCTATCGTGTACTTTGAATTGGATATCCTTGAAAATAGGAAAAATGTGATGGCAATGTGAAAACCGGCATTTTTTGTACTAATTGAATAGCTATTTCTGAACTTACCGTGACGTCCATTGGCGAAGGATGTTCGAGAGCCATTTTGGCACTTTTTTTTATTACTCTGTATTCTCTTTTTTAAAAACAATAAATTAATATTTTCGGTTTTAGTTTATTTCAACAATTTTATTTAACAAATTTAATGCGCGTCCATGAGATTTCAGAAACGGTGAAGAGTATTTTCAATTTTTGGCGAAATGTCATATTAGCAGGCTGACAGCTGTAGTAATGGACGTGTTCAATGCCAAAATTATCATCACAGGGTGAATGGTGATTAACAATGTTCACACGAGAAATTAAATTACGCGAGCGTGAAGAATATAAACGTCAAAATAATTGCTTTTCCTGAATCTTGGATAAATCTTTACCATTGAAAATATATTTAAAGCTTTCATGTACAAAAAACAATAGATTGTATTTGTATGTTTGGTATCTTCATCGAAATGAAAGTCTTGACCGATAAGAAATAATCCACCACATTCTGATGAAATTTGCTTGAACACTTCTACAGTTTGAAGTGCACAGCTTTTTTCTTTAATAATCTGTGCTCGACAACAGATGGCTCTAAATAATCACGAAGGAATGAATAAAGAAATAAAAGAACAAAAGAAAGATAAAAAAGATTATGCTTATATGACTGCCCTTCTCCCACATTCAAAACGACCAATCAGAGAAGTACAAATCCAAAATATTCTGTCAAAACAAAGCCCCTTCTCGTTTTTCGCCCTTCAAACACCTATCACTTTAATCTGACACTTCCAGACACACACATACAGCCACAAAGTATAAAATAAAAATAAAGAAAGAAAAGAAATAAATTGCGACGACAAAATTTCGGAACGAATCAATTCAGCTGCTACCGAGATAAAAACTAAAAATACCAAAATTATTTATTTGAAAAAAGGCAATCAATTATACAAAAATCAATATAAAATTAGCAGTGAAGAAGTTAATAATTGTTTCTTGAAGTTCAACTGCGACGAAACGACACTAGAAATACATAAAAAAAAAATAGAAAGCCCCTGAGAAAAATTCCATACAAAAGAGAAAATCCATAAAGAAAAACTCGTATTCAAATTTTCAATCGAAATTTAAAGCATAAATTTCCGCTGGATTTCGGAAGTAGCAATAATTAAACAGTTAACAGAAGCAAAAAATCAGCAATCATTGGCGGAAGGAATTCAATTCGTAAAATGGAAGGAAACGCTCCTCCTAAAAAATTGTCCATCTCCGAACTGGACGATGTTCGATTAATTGTTAAGTCAGCAAATCAACAGTTCGACGATTTGATTGTTCACACTGAACCATCATGGAATATACGAAAACTCAAAACGCACTTGTCCCAGGTGTATCCTTCAAATCCGGTTAGTTTATTTTTGTGTTCCTTTTTCCCAGTGGTACACTTTTAATGTTTTTGTTGTGTGTTGCTCATAAAATTACATCATAGGAATATTGAATAATTTAAGTAGGTGGTTGGTGTTTTGGTGGGGTGAACCTCTATTCTCATTCTCGTCTGTATCAAGAGTCTCAATGTCTTATCTTATCGCGTCTGTCTGTTTTGTTAAGCTTTCTAGAAAATGTTATTTTTTTCTATATTTTTTTTATTTAGTTTCGAATCAAATGCTGGAACTTTTTTCTCGTTTAACCTTCGGTCTGAATTCATTGATTTTTTGTAACATTTTAAATCACTAAAGAGACTATACGTAATCAACGAGTAGAAAGGTGACGCGCGTGGCGTGTTCTCTGATGCAACTTCTAAGTTTTGGTACCTGCCTTCTTGGTATTGTGTTGCTTTTCGTTTATAACTTTTTATTGTTGAACAAGCAGCTGTTGAAATAATGATTTCTAGTTTAGCGAAGTGCAAACATCTTTTTCACGAATAGTCATAGAAACCATTTTCTTGAACGTCATCAAAAAATTGTACATATTGCGTTCGTGTTGATCAGCTGATCTACAGATGTCATGATCTTGAAAACACACTTATATGGACATCAAGGTCATCCCGTCTAGGTTAAGACACAGCTTTAAGGGATTAACAACTTGTTCCTTTAACAAGACTACCGACACAATCCTCAATCAATCCCCTTACTTTTGAATATCCACCTGTTCCTTTACTCCTTTTTCGTAATTGTATTAACTATAAAAACTTTTAATTAATTGCAGACCGTTCCTGAGCAAAAATTAATATATTCCGGACAACTGCTAAGCGACGACCTCATTCTCAAAGACATCCTACGCTCCTACAAAGACGTCGAAACTGAGAATCACATTTTCCACTTAGTATACACACCAAAGATTAGTGCCACAAAACCCAAAATACTTGAATCCCAGACATTGTCGGGCAAAAACCCCACAAAAACCCAAGAAGCGACACTACACAAATCCGGAAATCCAGTGATATCCAGCACTGAGGGCCTCCGTCACCGAAATGTCGCCTCAACATCAGCATCGGCAACAGCATCTTCCCAAAACAGAGAAAATCTTTCAAACCAGCAATCAAATGTCAACTATTCATATTCCATTCCACAAGTGGCAACAACAACTGCCGAATGTCCAAATAACTATCCTCAAGCAACCCCGTTCAGCTTTCCGCCAGGGTCGAACTTCAATACGGGGGCAAATTTGGACCAGCAAACGGCAATGCAGAATTGGGTGCAGCAAGTCTACCAAAGCTACATGGAACAGTGTCTTAAAATGTTAGTTTTTGGTTGTTTATAATTCCAGCTTTGAAACTTCTCTAATTATCATTCATTTTTAGGGCAAATCTAACAATGAATGCAGCTCAAATGCAAGCCAATGCACCCAGTATACCAATGTTCATGCCAATGCCACAATTCATGCCACCAAATTTTCCAAATCTACAGACGACCACACCACCAGGTGTTTTTGACGGTCCCGGTACCAGTCAGTCGGCAAGAGCGACATTCGCTCCCAGAGTCCTACCTGTGATACCACCGACAGTGCAGTCCCAGGCGACAGCAACTGCGCAAGCTGCTGCTCAAGCACCAGCGGCGGCGGCAGCCGCAGCTGCTCCAGCGGATAATATCGAACGGGCACAGCCTCGTTTTCCGAATATCGTTCAGGAAGAGCAAGACAATCGCGATTGGTTGGACAGTTTTTATTCAGTAACTCGCCTCGTGGCTTTGTTAACTTTGGTATTTTTCTACTCATCACCCCTCAGGTGCCTCGTTGTTGCTATTATTGCTGTTGGAATTTATTTGTAAGCTGTTCAAAATCCTTAAAACATTTATCTGTTTTCTATTAATTCCCGTTCTCATTGACAGATATCACATTGGATTCTTCCAAAATCGCAGACAAAGACAAGCCAACAATAGAAACATAAACAACAATCAAAATATCGATGACAATAATGCACCAGCAGCGGTGGCCGGCGAAGCTGCTCAAGCGCAAGACGCTCCTCCAGCCGCTGCCACTGTCAGAACGGAAGATAATCAAAGTTCTGCTGGCGAATCAGAACATCTCATTAGCTCTGCTGGACCTCCAGAAGCTGAAACAACATCAACGTCACTAATAGCGTTCGTCCGAACATTTGTAGTGTCATTTTTTGCATCGTTGCTACCGGAAACGCCAGCATTGTAATATAGAAATCGTAAACATTGAAATTTTTCGATCTATTTGTTGTAATTTTATAGTACTCTTGTATTAATAATACGATGATAATTATTGTTAATCCCAAAAATAATTTTTGTTTAAGTTGAATTCTTTTGTGCGGTGTTAACATATCAACACTGAATTATATGGGATTGCTTTAGGTCAAAACTTTGGAAAACCCGCAAATTTTTTGGCTTTTGTGTAACGTCTAAGCATAATAATTTTTCTTCCTAATTAATAAGTTGTTTATTGATTGTTAATGGCTCCTCTATATGTTCTAAAAATTACCACTAGCTTCTTGAAAAATTTGTGGTATCCCAAATGACATAAATGACGTTGATAATGAGTTCAAAAAGAGAAAAAAAGGCCAAATTGTTGTACATAAAGTAATTGAAATATTTTCCAACAATGATTTGTACCCATTGAATTAAAGTGAAACGATTGTTTCTCCCTATATGTCATCGAAGCCCAAGCCAGTAACATTTGTGTTTTTTTTTCTATTTAAATGTTTCCACTGTCTTTTTATTTTAATATTCCTTAAAGAATTATTAATAGTTTATTCACTTTATATTTAAAAAGAACTACATATTTATAGAACTAAAAAACATATATAATAAAAATGCTTTCAATTTGAACTCGGTGTTTTTATAGACGAACTAGCTGACCTGGCAGACTTCGTACTACCTCAATCGATGAATAAAAGACTTACACTCTTGTAACCCGCCACCACACTACCCTCTACTCGCTACACCATTAACTTCTACCCGCTTCCCGTAACCCTGCTATCCCGTTTATTACTACCCCCTATCCACTACCCACTACTCACTACCCTGTTCATATCTCATGAACGGCTTGGTCAATTTTTTATAAATTATAAAACCCATCTACTCTACTAACCGAACATTCTCTTAAAATTTGTTGCCAAACACTCCACTGGTATAAAAGAAGTGAGTGCTCAAAGGATTTGCATTAAATTTTTATATATATAAGAAAACAACGTTTGCTGGGTCAGCTCATTGAATAAGAAGTACAGGAAGGGGTTTTATGAAAAAGAAGTGAAGCATTTTTCTAAGTAGTGTGAGTTTCACAACACTAACGCATTACAACATGGCTGGTCTGCAGTTGAACGGTTAATCTCAGGGCGCCAAGCAAATTTGATTGAATCAGGATTTAATCGATTTTGCTTCAACAACGGACTTAGAATTAATTCCATCTAATTTAATTCTATCCACTTTTCTCTTTCCATTCAGCTTTCGGAATCTTCAAATTGTCAAGGTATGTATGTATGTATATCTTGAAGATATAATTCACAATAGACACGGACTCAAATATTGACAAGTTTAAATATAGAAGTATTTTCTAGTTGATTGTAATACAATCAACAAATATTTATATTTATTTTTTATATCACAGTTACAATACAAATCAACAATAAAAACGTTTTTAAAACGATGGAAGAACTATTCAAAAGAACCGTGCACGGGAACTCAACGAATTGCAGCGCCTTACCATCACCAACGGAAATATTAGGTACACCCCTGAACTCGACTAACAACACTGTCAAAGTTTGACAGCAGATACCCCAAAAATTGACAGCAAAAGTCCCAAAAATTGACATCATCAGACATTTTTGGTGCTTCACTCACGTACCTACACTGTACATGCAGCTAACACCGTTTCCTGTACTTCTTATTCAATGGGTCGGCTAGTAACGTCGCGGTAGTGACAGCTCAGAAACCTTCGCTCATGCAAAACAACTTTGTTAAGGACCATCACATGGTCAAATGCATAGTTAACGTTCTAAAGAAAAAATGCGGTTTCCACATTTTTGACCATATCTCATGAACAACTTGGCCGATTTTGCGGTACAAGAGAAGAATGCCAAAATTCAGCTCTTTTGCCCGTAAAATACGTTAGCAGAAAAAAGCTTCAAGTTTGTAGATTGATCAAAATCGGTTCAGTAGTTGAGTATGGATTGCGTTGCACATAGACAGTTAATATCGTATTTATAATTTTAGTGAGGATTATGTAATATTTCGTTCCAAAAACCTGTGTCAAATAATTAAGTGTAGATTTTTCAACGAATTCAAACATTTTTGGACGTTTGCATAGAGACAAAAACCACGTTCCCAAACTAAGTTTGATATCAATATCCTGGTGTTAGGGTATGTGAGCTGAACTAGACAAACAACGTAGTTGGTTGGTTTGTTTTTGGGTTGTTTTTGTTTTTTATTCGATATTTGCTTTTTTTTCCAATTATCTGATAACGCAGGCCCCCAGCAAACCCACAACAATATTTTTGTCAAGTGCAAAAATAAGGCCATAAATACCAAAACAACGCTTTCAATAATAAATCAAGATCCATCCAGTTGAAAACAACTTCTTATCAAAATGCCAACACAACATTTATGAGCAAATAAAAATGCACTGAATTGCAAATACTGATAAGGATTTTCCTCAAAAATAGATTTCCTCTTCTGTGTCTTCATTTTTGACGCTCATGGGAACAAGAAAAACACCTTTGATTTGCCATAGATCAACTCTTCCTCTTCCCACATCAACAATATAAGGTACAAGGCGTTATCATCATCTCGAGGGTCTTATCTTTTCAAGAATTAAATATGCGTTATCCTTATCAGTGTTTCACATGCTGCCCCTCAATCACTCTTCAAAGATGTGTTTGTTGAACACAAAAAAAAAGCATATATAATCTTATCAAGTCCGAAAAGAAAACGAACCAGCGTAATCCTCTTTATGTTGCTTTTCGAGGCACGGGTCTGGGCATTTTATCTCGGATCGTTGTCGTCGCGAGAGCTAAGTCATCTAGTAAATTCAACAGTGGCGTTAATTATATTAAAAATTCGAATTAGGAAAAGAAAAATTAAGAAAAAGAAATAAATATAGTTTTAAAAAGTTTTCAAAACGGGTAACAAAATGATGAGAATTTTGCAACAAGGCAATGGGCCAAAGGTCACATCTGTACAAGATCTCGTACGATTGTCTTTCAATAGATGGCGACACGTAATTAATTTTTTTCAATAAATTTATTTTGAGTGATTTTAAAGAAATATTATTTATGCAAATTTATTTTTTGATAGCAAGGAAAAGTGATCGCAATTCGACGGGAGGATCAATCGGTATGGGAACGTCGGGCTCCGTTTGGACCAGCACATGTGCAAAAATTGGTCAAACAAGGAGTTAAGGTTATTGTCCAGCCATCGAATAGGAGAGCGTATCCTATGCAGGTCAGTTGTTTTTTTACATTACCTAAAACCAAAGAAGTCCCTAAACTTTCTTAAGACTTGTGTTTTCGAATCCGATTATACCTAGCTGAAAAAAAGTTGAGGAATCTCTTCGTGAATTAATATTTAAGATACCTAATTGAGTTGAAAATAGCTCATTATCTAATCGTTAATTTGATTTTTGTTTATCTCAATTTATGAGATACCTAAACCTGCTTAATTGTTCTCGTTGATGTTGGTTGTTATCCGTAACAAGGCCAGTTTTCGCACATGACGAAAATAGCTTGTAGATTAGGATCTGTAAATATCTCTTGAATTTTCGTGATAATAGATTCCTTATAGGTTTTGCTATTTCCGATAAAGGAGTACCTACTTTCAAAAATGTAGAGAAAAAATGATTCCAAGTAATTTGATGGTGTGTGGTTGACTGGTTGATGAAGATTCATTAATTAGTTCATTTTTTATGAGCTTTAAGGGAATATAAGAGGACAATGTTCGCGCCACGCACACGTGGCTATAATATTTGTGATTCCCCCATTACAGCAATTGATAAACAGAAGTTAAATGTAGTTTTAATAAAAGTTCGAAACTTAAAGATTCATCATTAGGTCCGTTCTTTCACTTTTTCGGGAGTTTTGTAATAACTGTTAAATTTCGAGGAATGGGGATGAAATTTTGCAATTCTCCTAAAATATAAAATCTCACATCGTAATTCTAATGGTTTGACAGAACTCATAAAATCTCCCGCAAGAAAGATTTGCGTGTAAGATCGGAAGAAATATTGTTCTCCTTCAAAAGTGACAGAACTTACAAAACACTTTAGTAAAAGTACATAAAAGTGTGAGAATTTGGGAAATTTATTGAGTTTTTGGGAGTTTTAGGAAGTAAAAGAACAGACCTTAAAATGTTTGCATTCCGTATGCATTGCGCAGCTGTAAAATCGAGGGTCAATTCAAATCCACGGCTCAACGAAAGAACTCTTTAGTTAAAACTTTAAAGGAATTTCTTTAGGTATCTACTTCTATAGGAATAGACCTAATTGTAAGGCGAACTTAAACTATTAGAATAACTTATTGTTTTTGAATTTGAACATGCATAGGTACTTAAAATATTTTCATTAATCAGAACCGAAAAAAAAACAATTTAATTGCTTGGTAATTTTCCATTTAACTTAAAAATTTCGTTCGATTATCTTCAAAAAGTAAATAAGAACCAAGAGCGAGAATGATAAGACCTTGATTATCTAGTCTTCATTATATTAAGATTAAACATTGCCGTTAAGTCTTTTTACTCATTCGAAACATAAATTAAACTTCTTCTTTCAATTAGTTGAAATTGCGGGAAAATAGCTATTTGTGTGTAAGAAAGGATTTTGCAAAAATTTCGGTTACCGGTCATTTGAAATAAGTGTGACCCATACTAACGAATAAGGCTTACGAAGACCTTTCTTTTGAAGAATCATTCCATGGGTTACGGAAGAATTTTGTTTTCTGTCCAAAATGTTGGCAAGGACCCATATTTCATAGTTCTCTTTATCCTCAGCATACTTCTGGAAACCAAACTCAATTCCAAGCTCTGGCTCTGGCTGCCCAGATATTTGAATCAAAAGAAACTCCTTAAAGGAAAATAATATAAGAAACTGGGAACAAAAACCTAAAAAATGGCTTTGGGTCCCTAAATCCCAACTCGGAAACGAGAACATGCAAACATTTTTGGTTTTCAGTGACCGATAGAAGGCATATAGATATAGACCTTTATTTTTCTGTATCGTTTGCTATGGGTGACCAGGGAAATTTAGGAGAAATTGCGATTTGAAAACAAGGGAAATTTTCAAAACGCAGAAATAGCAATAAATAACTTTATAAAAGGGTTTTCCAATAAGAGGTGTTATTTTGATATTCAAAGAAAAATGGCATCGGATGTTTATTTCATTATAAGGAGGAAGGTATGCCGTGGCCCCAAAGGAAGAAATCGCCTGAAAGATAAGGTCTACGCCAACAGCCCAGCGTCGATTCAAGACCTCTAAGATGGAATTCGTGAACCTATCGAGGACATAGGGCAGCCACTTTGCGATTTGTTATGGAAAATTTCATGAAATGGATATGGTCCTGTAAGCGTGGTCGTGGCGGCCATTTGGCTGATGTTGTGTTCCATTATTAACGGCATACCTTCCTCTTTATAATGAAATAAACATCCGATGCCATTTTTCTTTGAATATCAAAATAACACCTCTTATTGGAAAACCCTTTACTAGAACCTTGATAAACCGAGTAGGTAGAGTACCGAAACCAATATTTTGTTTCAGTTTGGACAGTTTGTACGTCCTTATTTTGATGTATTTATATTCACGGGGTGCCACGGAATGTTTCGAGTAATATGGACTTGAAATAATCGAGGGAAAATGTTTGCCTGTGAGTAACATTTTTGATAATATTTCGGCTACCTATATTGCTGAGTTCCAGCGTCTTAATAAATTGACGCCTATATTGCAGAGATAGGCTTAGGTTCGTAAAGACCTTTCTTTTGATGTATCACTCGATTGGTTCCGGAAGAATTTTTATTTTTGCCAACAATTTTGGCAAGGGGTTAACCAATGTTTTTCTTCGAAAACGATGAAGAAATCGATTTTGATAATTTTATAGATCTGATTAATCTGAGCTTAAAACACGAGTAGGATAAGCTAAGGACCAAAGAAAAAGGTAAAATTACCTCGGTAACCAAATCACGCAGATTGTTTTGGGTTTCAGTGACTGATGGAGGGCGATAGACCCAGTGGCGGATTAAACGTTGGCCCAAATTTGATTTTTTCCGAAAATCTTGAATATTTCGATTTCGCTAATTTCTGAGCCTGATAACTGATAACTAAACTCAATTCTGAGCTTTGGTCACAGGTCTTCTGAAACAAAATTCTTCAAACGAGACAATAAAATAAAATGGTTTTGGGACCATGATTCTGTAATCAGACCTCACAAATACATATTTTTGGTTTTCACTGACTGAAAACACTGTTATGATCTTTCTTTTTGTGTACCCATTGCTAAAGGTTATGTGGGAAGATAGGAAATTAGAAAATTAGATAGCATACTTTGAGGAGCTTATAAAAATGCATGTCTATTCATCGCAATTGATAAACAATAACAAGTCTGCAATGGGAAACCAAAAAATCAGTGGAGTTGTTAGCGCAGTGCATAGTGCATTGGCTTCCCAACTAGCTGGTCCTAGGTTCAAATCTCAAACGTGAACTCAAAAAGTTTTTCGAATAAAAATGAAAAAACAACTAGACAGCACCACTAATAAAGGAGTCTGATGATCGGCTTGGCACCCGTGAACTAGCTATAACTCTAGCCAAATAAAGGAATTGACGGAAAAAGCTATTGGTGAAAGCACCTCTAAGTTGTTATCGTTGTTCAAATACATTTATGTGGGAAAATTTAGAGTGATGGCGATTATATAGGAGAAAAGATTTTGAAGGCATGAAGCGTGATTGACAAGGTTAATTATTCCGGAAGGAATTGAGTAGGTACCAATCCAAATTAAAATTACAAAATTATTCTCACAGCCTTTTGCAACAGGACAATATAGGGAAGAGTACGTTTTCCATTTAAAAACACTTATATCCATATTTTAATAATCGTCAATCGTAATATGCTTGCACTCTTGGCTTACAATCATATTGATTAAAAATATTCTTTAAGCGAGACTTTAATCTTTTAAGTAGGTAAACGGCTTTTGAATTAAAAGTAAAAGCATTCCCTTAACCATCTCAGATGGCTTGAGTTATTTTTATTTAAAACAAAAGCCCTCTCTTCTGATCAACAACAGAATTATTTATTTATTAAAAAAAAGATAGTTTCCAATCTGATGCGTGCATCTGGCTATGAGAATGTGGTGTTTGTTTGGCATTGCGAAAACGGCCAAACGGGAATTCATAATGCGGCAGCAGACGCGCCATAATAAAGAGCTTAATCTAGAGACAAAGAATTCCGGTCCGGATGTTTGGGTTTTGGGTGGGCTTAGTGCTGATTTTCAACTGCATTGCAGTGAAAGACAGAATGGGAGATTAAAACACGTTTTAAATGACCGAACGTATGCAGTGTTCTCCCTGTAAGCTTCATAAATGCCACACAATATGATGTGGACAATATTTAATGCAGCATACCCATGGTATATTGCATCTCTCATCTTTGACTATTATAAATCCTCCCAATTTAATACATATATTTATCGGCATTTTATCTCACCCTTTTGAATCGCACTATGCATACCATCAGGCGTACTTAAGCTCCGGTGCTGTTATTCAGGAGGACATTAGCGAGGCGTCCGTCATTTTTGGTGTGAAACAAGTTCCTGTGGAATCGTTGATACCGGGCAAAACCTACTGCTTCTTTTCGCACACAATTAAAGCCCAGGAATCAAATATGCCACTTTTGGATGCTGTTTTGGAGAAGGTGAGTTCTTCAATGTTGACACAACATCAACAAAAGGATAATCCCTTTCCACAGAATATGCAAATAAATTCCGATTGTCCCTTTTTCTTTGTAGAAAATAAGGCTTATCGACTATGAGCGAATTGTGAATGAAAACGGTTCCCGTCAGGTGGCATTTGGAAAATATGCTGGCATCGCTGGCATGGTAAACATTCTGCATGGCATCGGATTGAGATTATTAGCCTTGGGCCATCATACACCGTTTATGCATATTGGCCCAGCACATAACTATCGGAATTCCTCGATGGCACGCCAAGCAATTCGCGATTGTGGTTATGAGATTGCATTGGGTATGATGCCTCGGTCGATTGGCCCCTTGACTTTTGTGTTCACTGGTTCCGGGAATGTGTCGCAGGGAGCGCAGGAGGTGTTTCAAGAGTTGCCAATTGAATATGTTGCACCAGAAACGCTGAGGAAGGTTGCCGAACATGGAAGTGAGTTTGATTGTAATTCTTTGTCAGATATATTTTATATGTATTCATTTTCAAGGTCAAAACAAACTATATGGCTGTGAAGTGAGCCGATCGGATCATTTAGAACGCCGCGAGGGAGGCGGCTTCGATCACCAAGAGTACGAACAATATCCAGAACGTTACATATCGACATTCAACAAGAAAATAGCTCCATATGCGTCAGTAATCATAAATGGAATCTACTGGGCAGTCGGTAGTCCAAAGTTGATTTCTATTCCCGATGCAAAGAGTCTCCTGCGACCCGCCAATACTCCATGGTTGCCAACTAGCAAGGGTTCACCATCCTTGCCACATCGGATGTTGGCAATTTGTGATATTTCAGCAGATCCTGGCGGTTCCATTGAATTCATGAACGAATGTACGACAATTGATACTCCGTTTTGTTTGTACGATGCCGACAGGAACAAGGACACCAAGAGTTTCAAGGGACCTGGAGTGTTGGTCTGTTCGATTGATAATATGCCAACTCAGCTGCCACGTGAATCGACTGATTTGTTTGGCGAACTGTTGCAACCGTATGTCCACGACATCATTAGGAGTGATGCCATGAAACCACTTGAAGAGGAGCACTTCCCGAGTCCCATCCATTCAGCTATAATTGCCAGCAATGGAAGATTAACCGAGAACTATGAGTACATCCAAGAATTGAGGGAAAATAATGCGTAAGTTCCCACCATCATTCAAAAAGCCTCATCTTAATTATTACTTTCTCTCCTTTTAGATTGAAATCACGCCACAAGGTTGAAGGATCTCAGGAATATCACAAACGTATCCTCGTGCTAGGAGCTGGCATGGTTTCTGCACCCCTGGTCGAATGGCTACATCGAGAGAAAGGTCTCTCAATTACAGTGGCTTCCCAGGTTAAGGATGAAGCCGACCGACTTGCCCAAAACTATCCCGGAGTTGAAAGCCAATACATCAATGTAACTGAGAGTACGGCCCATCTGCAAGAACTCTGCGGAAAAGCCGACGTTGTCATATCACTGCTTCCGTATAGTTTGCATGCAATCATTGCAAAATATTGTGTTGAGGAAAGAACTCACATGGTAACTGCCAGTTATCTAAATGAGGACATCAAGGCGCTCCACGAAGACGCCAAGAAGAATGGAGTAACGATCATGAATGAGGTTGGTCTTGATCCCGGTATTGACCATTTACTCGCTTTGGAGTGTATTCATGACGTTCAGGAGCATGGAGGTGTTATTGAGTCTTTTGTCAGCTTTTGTGGGGGTCTGCCTGCTCCTGAACACTCTGACAATGCTCTGAGGTATAAATTCTCGTGGTCACCGAGGGGTGTGCTGCTGAACACACTTTCCGCTGCGAAATATCTGAACAAGGGTCAAATCGTCGAAATTTCTGGCGGTGGTGATCTTATGTCGAATCCGAAGAGTCTCGATTTCCTGCCTGGTTTTGCACTCGAAGGATTCCCCAATCGAGATTCAACCAAGTACTCAGAGCTGTATGGACTCGGTAGAGATATTCACACACTGGTAAGGGGGACAATCCGTTATAAGGGTTTCTCCGAATGCATTCAGCCAATGCAACTTCTTGGACTGATCGATCCTGAGCCGCATCCAATGCTCCATCCGGGAGGGCCCGAGGTCACTTGGAGACAGTTAGTGATCAATCTTCTGGGATTGGCTGACTCGAGTATTTTCTATGAAAATTTGAGACAAAAGTTAGTGGATCGCGTTGGTAATGCTGATGGCATAGAGAGTCTCGGACTGTTAGATGATACGCCAGTTGTCAAACTCAACACACCGCTTGATACTTTGAGTCACTATCTGTCGAAAAAATTGCAATTCGGTAAGTCCTAGACGCAGCACTGTGTGTCTGAAGAAATTTTGTCAAACGTTTGAATTTTTTGACTTCTAGAAACATCCGAACGTGACTTGGTTATTCTTCGACACGAAATCGGTGTCCGTTGGAATGATGGACGGCGTGAAGAACGTGGAATTAATTTCGTGGCCTACGGACAACCCAATGGCCATTCGGCTATGGCAATGACTGTTGGAACTCCAGCAGCTATTGCGGCAAAAATGATTTTAGATGGTAAGGCACTTTGACAAATTCACAAGCTCAAGAATTTATTTTTGTCTTTCTTAAAAGGTGAAATTCAAGAGAGAGGTGTAATTCTCCCTTTCACTCCTGACATCTACCGACCGATGTTGTCTCGACTGAGGCAAGTGGGACTGACAGCTACTGAAACTACAAAGTGGCTGAACTAGGAAGAAGCAAATTTGAAAGATGTTTTAATTTAAGTTTTGTTAAGGTGCATTCTCGTTTTTAACTTATTTATAAAGTAAGAGTTATCAATAAATAATATCGTAATACCAACATTAAAATTGTTTGCTTACTTTGTCCCCTTCCCCAAAGGAATATAAGGACTCACTTACATGGAAGCAATAATTTTGCCCCTGTCTGCCATGAGTCCTCAAAGAGTTTTTCTCTCTTTTATTTCAATCGTTCGTTGACCAGAATTACACCGTCTAACAATCTTTTACAAAAAACACTTAAACTGAATTGACTTCCTCTTTTAATATACCGACGTTCTTTTCAAATGAATACTACATTACCTTAATTAAATCAAATATTAAAGGAGAGAAAAAAGTGTTCCACATTTGAACCATACTCGTAGACATAATATAACTCAACACACATTCTCGGCCTAAAAAAAGTACAAGCCATTTTGAGTCCTTAAACATTTTGCTAGCATGGTTAGCCCATATTTAACTATGCCGCAACTTGGCTAATCCAAAAATACGCTTCTAGCTTTTCAAAACCCTTAGCCAAATATTCACACAAGACCCCATGCACCACGGACCAACGACCGTTCATCCTCGGTCGTCGAGAAGCTTGTTTTGAAAATTCCTTTTTCCCGCAGCTTAGCCTTCTAATCCTCCAATTAAAAGCGGTCACTGAACATACACTCCGGACTCAGACCATTCGCAGTTCTTTCCGCATTCAAAACTCCTGGTCTACGTGATGGGGTGGCTGACAGATTTATTCACACAAATGAACAAAAAATACAAATAATCGTCTACGTCTCGTGCCAACATAAAAAAAGTCTAGTTACCAGTTACCATATGCTTGAGTTTGAGAGAGCGACCACATTGCAAACGACCAACGACCAGGAAGGATAACCAGCACGACGACGCCGAACGAGGACGATGAAGATGAAAATGAAAACGAAAACAAGAAGTCGGTTTTTTCGTAGATTCCGAAAGAAAAAAAAAACATCAAATTCACACGATTCTAGTTGCCATCCACATCCACATGCTAAATTAGATTCTTGAAATGTTGGTTCTAGTTCCATATATTTTCCTAGTCCTTAGCCGCTTCTTCACCCTCCTCCATCGAGTCTTTAGATTCAGACCAGAACAGTATCATCACATCGCCATAATATCGTTTAATTCCGTGGCAGGTTGGCAGAGGGCGTTGTTCAGTTTCCTTTTTTTTTTGTTTTTATTCTTCTCTCGTTTTAATGGCCGGTTCCGAATACTATTTGGCCATTTAAGTGTGTTTGGTCGTCCACTTTTGAATGGAAATGGAGCCCCGGAATTCATAAAGGGCACAAGGATGGTTCCTTTCCTAGTGCAGTTTGTGTGGAAGCGAGAGTGAATTGATGCGGCGCGTTAGATAAATTGCTAAGAAAGTGTAGCAGGGCCAATATGCATGTGAACGTAAGTGTATAATGGTACTTCTGGTTCCGCACTTTTGTAGCAAATGCTGTTTCACATCATAAATCTCGTTAGTTCTGCATTCTATTCTTAGTTGGCATGGTGTTCTTAAAGGTGGCCGTTGCCAAATGCTGGGAATTCAGGTTTTGTTTTACATTTTTCGGATTTTAGAAAATTTCCATTGGTGTCCAGAAATACTTCCTCCTTGTTGTCAGGTCAAAAAAAAAAAATGATTTAACAATCCTCATTTGGCAACCATGTCCACAAATTTCATTTTAGAGGGTGGCCGTGTTGAATTTGCTGAGTGAAGACTTTTTCTTCTTTTTTTGTTGAAAATAGGATTTCACTCTTGATGAATGGGAACAAAAGAAGGACCAAGAGAATAATGTTTTGATGAATCTTCTTTTCGGCCACAAGAGATGTGTTGCAATGGTAGTGAAAAATCGACATTTTAAAATTTAGAACACTGCGACTGCACTAGTCTGCCAATGGAAATATACGTACATACAAGACTCAATTTGAGAAAGGGAAAGCATCAGTGGAGTCGATGAAGCAAAGATGAGGACGAGGCCGAATGAAGACACTAATTTTTGTTCAATTAAAATTGAATTCAATTCACGAGAAACCACTGCAGCGGAAAATGATTATTTTTTTTTCCTTTTCAAGGTTCATTTTTGGTCTGCTTTTGCTTAAAAGAAAATTGAATTTGCATTTTGTGTCTATGATCCTTTGGGTCCTGAACAGATTCAGATGAGAGTAGCAATACAAAAAAATGAAAGAGTTAACCTTGCATAGGGATGAGTTGATGAGTTGTTGTCAACACGAAATCAATGATAAGTCGGTTTCTGCTGAATGACTTAAATGTCTGTTAAATTATGATTATTTAAGTGATAATAAATTTCCCGCGGAGTTCCGGGTCAACGAAACCTCTCAAACACGTGAATTCGCTTTAAACGAGATATTTTTAATCCGCGCAGATTAGCAACAATTTGACTACAAGGCAAAAATAGTTCATCAATGAAATGAAAATATTTAAAAACCTAACTGAATGTTTGTTGTTTTATTTCAGAGTTGATAAGAGTGTTGGATTTGTGTGCATGTGTGTATGTTTGCGATTTTTTTTTGTAATTTTGTTATTTTTGTAATGTTTATAATTGAAAAGGAGATAGGACTAGATGCGACTTCGCGCTAATAACCTATTGATAACATTTGAAACAAATTGAAACATGCTGATGATATGCAGGGAGGATTTTTTTTATGATTTTATGAACTTTGAGCAAAGATTATAAGAATTGAATGGAGCTTTGCTTGAGTCAAGGTAAATATTTCGCGAAAACACAGCTTTTAAAAACAAGTCTTAACAAAATTGGGAAAACAGTTTATTCTGTTCAATGCTAATCCTATTACACTTTTGTTAGCTGCTTCTGGTATCGGGTTTTTTACACCAAGAAGATTGAATTCCTCTACTCTACCTTCTACAACATATAGACTATTATATAAACTGCCCAATCAATGTAGTGTGTTCCAGGCAGAAGTAATGGCGATTAAAGAGGCATTATCCTGGCTCAAAGAAAACGTTTTATCTTGCAAGGATATACTTATCTTCTCGGACAGCCAAGCAGCTCTCAAATCTCTCGCGTCTGTCTCCACAAACTCTTAAATAGTCCACAATTGTCGATTATCTCTGAATGAGATGATGGAACACTTTAACATTCACCTCATTTGGGTGCCAGGCCACAGAGACATCCCGGGAAATTGCAAAGCCGATGAGCTCGCCAAAAACGGAACACTTCTGCCTACCGTTAGACAAAGACATAACATAGGAACACCACTTGCTACATGCAAATATCTTCTCAAACAATATGCTCTAGAATCAACAAATGCTAGATGGTCACAGGGTACCACCTGCCTAGCAACCAAACAAATATGGCCAAGCATAGACCTGAAACGGTCAAAAGGATTATTTTCCCTGAGCAGAAAAAATATAAGCTCTACAATCGGGGTCATAACGGACACTGCCTCATAGGTAGACATGCTTTGGTGCTAGGGGCCTACGCAAACAACTTCTGTAAAAGCTGCATGGACGAGGAGGAAGAGGAAACAGTCCAACACCTTCTGTGTACATGTCCGGCGCTCTCCAATAGAAGGCATAACTATCTCGGTAATCCCTTCTCCGTTAATACCAGTGAACCAGTTCATTACTCTCCCATGAGTAACTTCTTTAGTGGTATCACAAGGTCTAAGTGAGTCACCTACCTATTCTACCACCTGTATCCCAGCATAGTCGTCATCACACTTATTCTGTCTTAAGAAATCTTAAATCAACAATTTTCGTTTTTGACATGAGTGTTCATAAGCTTGGTAGACTAAATAATTATCAATGTCCCCTTGAGTCACCAAAAGTCTCTTCTGTCTTGAGTCTTTAATTTAAAATTTGTTGATAATTCAAAGAATTTCAAAGTCCTCAAAATGATAACACACAGCGAAATAACAACCACCAAGAAAACGTTTGCAATTTATTAAAATAGATGTTTACTCAAAAAAAATCCTCCTAATCTCCCAACCTCAAGCTTCAATCAGCATTCTCTCTCAAGCGATACCGATTAAAAATATACCCCAAACGACTTAACCCCGAAAAAAAACAAAAACAAAAATTCCAAAGGGCAATAACAACTGGAAATGCGGGACTTGAAATAATTTCTTCTACCCTTCGCTAATCGCTTCGAATCACAATTTTTGTTTTTGTTTTTATTTTATTTTTTGTTTTTCCTAATCGAAGAACCATTGCAGCAGAGCCGAGCGTTTTCGTTTAACTTACGTTGCGTGCTAACTTAGTTTGCTTCAGACCGACAGTTGTTCAAGACGTTCCTAGTTTCTCATATTATAATAATCGACTTTCGAAATTGACATCTGGGTTACCGCCTTCTCTTGCGTTTTGTCACACAATCGAATTTATAAATTTTAGATTAAGACGAAGAATACCTGCTGAATTAAAAATTTAACAAAACACTTGGTCGGCGTTCTCACAATCATTCGTCTTGTCATTTTTTGAAATCTTATCGAAATCCTTCGGTGCGTTGCGCGACGCGTCGTTTGGTCGTCGTGGATTAACAAAAAAAAAACCTTGTCAAAAAGTGGTCAATTTTGTACGTTTTTATATCGGAGTGCTTGATGAGATTATAATTTTTGTCATTTAAGTTCAGATCTTGAAGCAATTACGCACCCTTCTGCATTAGCGATAGTCCATATAGAAAAAATTGAGTTCTGACGAAGTGGATGATTGTTAAAGTGGCGTGGTTTTGGCAGTTTGTGACGTAAATATTCGACTGTCATAAAATTTGTCTATAAATGACTATTCGGACCAGTGACGGAGTGATTTGACAAAAATAGTTGCCACTTAAGTGGATAACAATAAGAAGTGCACAAGTCAGCATAGTGGCAAGTGCATGTGTGTGTTCTTTATTTTCCCGCACGTGGAATTGTAATTTTGAATCAGGTCAAGGTTTCTTAACAAGCAATAGAGAAAAGCAGGAAAATGTTTGGAATAAAATATTTAAGTGAAGCCCACTTGAAGGGCTTCGACCGTTACAAGGTAAGTGTCGGAATGTGCACTGCAATAAAAATAGCCTTAAGCGTGCGTTATTCTTTGCCTTTGTTATTTTGTATTTTTTGTCAATATTAGCCTGGTCGAGTGTAATAATTCAATTTGTCAAATAAATCTTAAGCTTGAGAGCTTAAGTGTTTTGATTGAGACATTTGGATTTGAATTGCAGCAGATTTGGGGATATGAGCGCCGTTCAACTAATTTTATTGTCTTTTAATCGATCGCTGAACGAACTTGAACTTATCGACTTTGAAAATTGAAAGGACAATAAATAAAAGTAGGTTGGTAGACGTTCGTTATCAAGTCATCGGAGGTTTCAGATAAATGTAAACTTATTCGTGTAAGCGTGTGTTTCTATTTAGTTTCAGATAAAGAAGTCACGCTATCAGAAGTTTAATTGCTTCGAACAAAAATTGGTTACGCTTTATTTTTATTTATTTTTTTAACAATTACCTTATTATACGTATTTTTGTCTGCGCTGGCATCTGCAGCCCTAGTCAACCTGTAAATAAACAAGAATATAAAAGATAATAAATAGGAACTTGTCAAAATACAAAATTATATAAATATTGCTCATAATTCCCGCATTCCATTTTAGAAAAGTGGTTCATGAATTTTTTTGTTTGTTTTAAATTTATTATGAGGAAGTTAGACTGCCGAAACTCATGCCGCATATCCGTTAGTAGTCTCTTGAAACAATTCCGTTGCACAGCAACCTTTACACAAAGTACCTACTAAAATAAATTCCATGTTAACTTCTATCATGCTCTTGAGTCCTGATGTATTATAATATACGATTTTTCTACACAGAACCATTATTGCTCCGGGCACTCATACAAACACACCCCCGCACCCTCAGCTCATACAGCAAATGATTACAACAAATTCTTCATGATGTTTGCTTACATATACCAACCTAAGACAACCCCAAAGCCAAAACCTTTTTGCAATGGAAAAGTTTTTCACCCAGAAAGCTAAGATTCAAAAAAAAAAAAATCAACAGAAATAACCCCCAGAGAATTATTCATATTTTATTGTTTGCCAATATAGTTTTTCGCGTAATAGGACTTCTTGCTTTCTGAAGGAACTTCCATGTTGTAATTCTGTATAGAGCGAAATTTATTAAAACCAAAAGTTTAACGTTTATTTATTCATATTCAACACACTCATTTGAAAAAGAGAGAAAAAATACCGTTTTTGTTAGAGGAATTGTTTGAGTTGCAAATTATGACGTAACTCCGGTTCAGACAAGGGTAATAGAAATGATATAAAACCAAATAACCGCAAGTTATCCAAACAGGTTGTAAAAGTTTAGTAGTAAATAATTTTGGTAGTATTTTTCTGGGTCAATCCGTTTTTGCTTACACACAAGCACCACACAACCCCCAACCCTCTTCAATCCAAATTTGAATTCAGCCTCGTCATCAGTGGTTGAAGCATGATGTGACCATTTTGGCGGGCTTTGTTAACTCCACTTGTTTACGTCTTCGAAACATACAATCCAATTATTTTGCTTACTTAGCAGTGGTCAATGGCTCTTCAATTATGTGCCTTATCTTGAGTACATACATAAGTATACTCACGAATACAATCAAACAAGGTGGCGAAGGGCGGTCGATTCAATGATGACGGTGACGATAACGCCGGCGACATGGGGCGGTGATAACAAACAGCACCCTTGCTCTCGTGAAATAAATAGACATTGACGATTACCAAGCTGGAATTGTTGTTATTATTGTTGTCAAAGGATGGCGTGATTGTTGACGTGCAACATGCACAAATTCTCTCTGCGTTTACCTACTCAAGGTTGTGTTCGACTGGCAAAATCATTTATCAACTACTAATTGAAAATTGTGTTGATAGGGAGAAGGCTTATAATAGTGCCATTGATCTTTTAGCCGAACTGTTAAGATAACATTCGTTGAGTGTTTTTTGTCGATGAGTTTCCGGTTGTGACGACGAGCATCATCAGCCATCACGTCATGACGTGGCACATTGTTGAAGCTAGATTGAATAGATGTGAATCAATCGATTCAACTACCAATCTAATTGAAAACTTAGGTGTGATAGAGGGTTTGTATTTTGACAGCATTGGATGCTTTAAGTAGGTCAATAACAGGGTGTTGCCAAATTGGTGTTTAGCATTGCAAGTTCTGTTCAATTTGCATGTTATGGGAATAGGAGTTGTTGTTTTTGATAACAACCAAATGACATCTTTGTTTAAGTGTTGATTCAGTTATGAATGGAACGGATAATTAGGAGTGGTGAAAATGCGAGTTTGACACTAGAATGGTGAATAACAAGTCAAAACGTCTTACATTCTTTCATAAATGCATTTGAGAGTTGAAATACGACTCATCATCTTGGGAAAAAATGTTTTTTTTTTTAAAACTAGAGCGTGGTGAAGTAGATTCTTTCTGTCTTATCCCAATGAATAAGAAGTACAGGAGCGGTGTGTTAGCTCAAGTACAGTGTACGTGAGGTGAAGCAACAAAAATGTCTGATGCATGTCCATTTTTTGGTTATGTGACTTCGTCAAAACTTTGACTGTCGTTTTCAGTCTAGTTCAGGGGAGTATTTTCTGTTGTTGATGGTACGGCGCTTGCGATTCGTTGAGTTCCGTGGTGTGTACGGTTGTCGTTGAATAGTTTCTTCAATTGTGTTTCCAAACGTTTTTATTTCTTGTTTTATTCACAATCAACTAAAAAATACTTTTATATTTTCCCCTTTTGTCAATATTTGAAATCCAAGTCTATGTGAATTATATTTTCAAGAATCTTAAATTAGATGCAATAATTCTAAGTCCATTGATTGTTCAAAACATTTTTATGAAACTGAATTTATACTTGATGGTGCAAGAAGGGGAAAAGAAGGTTATTTACTTTCGCAATGTCATAAGTCTGACATGGTAGGTTTGTTCAATGTGTTCATAGAATTAGCTTTTTAAAAACGATTTCAAAAAGGCTTAATATACGTGATGAATCACGGATGAAAAATGAAGAAAATGTACTGGAAATAAAAAAAATAAAATTTAAAAAATGTGCATGTGCACTTTTAGTGTTTGAAACACCTTGCGTCCTAAAAAATTATTGAGAATGAAAACAAAAAGTTGAAGCAAAATCGATGAAATCTTGATTCAATCAAATTTCGCTTTGCTCCCTGGATTAACATTCACACAGCAGACCAAGACGTGTTGTTTTTTTTTTTTTTAAAGTTTTTTTTTTTTGGTTTGTGTTTGTGAAATCACAACTATTAGAAAACTTACTTCACTTCTTCATAAGACCCCTTCTGTTACTTCTTATTCATGGTCTCTCCCAATATTTTTTACCAATACATTCAAAATTTTGTTTCTTTTAAAATAATTGACAAAAAATTAATTGAAAGAAAAAAAAACACAAGTTTTAAAATCATTGTCTGTAGCCCTTGCTCATAATTGAACTTCCCTTTGCCTCTTAATATTTTAATGTATTTTTAATGCCATTTTGCACCTGGTGCAAGACCGGCATGCAGCTGAATTTTCAACCTGATTAAATAATTCATATACGCTCTTCTCGAAAAACTTTTGATTTTTTATTTATCCTTTTAACAAAAAATCATATATTTTCTTTTCTCGTTTTAACAGTACAACAGCATTGACACCAGCTACCTCAGCGTCTACATAATGCATCCTTTCTGGAATTATTGTGTTCAAGTAAGTCGAGTGTTACTACTACATTTTCCGGGCTGTTCGGTCAATGTTCCTGGGCATCTCATACATCCCAACAAAAAAAAGCCCTCTTTTATATAAAATCATTAATTATTATTATTATTACAGTACTTCCCCAAATGGCTGGCACCGAATCTCATAACATTCTCTGGGTTCCTTTTGACAGTGGTCACTTTTGTTTTAATTGCATTTTACGATTGGGATTTCACAGCAGCCAACAATATTGACCGGATAGTGCCACGCTGGGTGTGGCTTGTTGCGGCTATTAATATATTCATGGCATACACTTTAGGTGAGTTGAAGTGGCACACATATGTATACACTATCACCGTGGCATAACGTTGATATTTGTGAACTTTAATGGTGGTTGACAGCTTGGAAGAATATCATTAAAGTGACATATGCCGCTGGTAGTTAACTAATTAGGGAGAACTGGGGTCGATGTTAAATTCAAATTAATTTAAGTTTTGACAGAATTTATTCAAACAATATTTTAAATGCCCAGTTGACCCTAGCTTCTCCTATCGTCCACGAAGAAATATCAATGAATTGTGTACAAAAATGTTATGTTTTACTATGTTTACCTCTGACGGTCATTATTTTGCCTGCAATTGATCAACAGCCTCTCTTGTCTCTCTATCCACACACAGATGGCATTGATGGAAAACAAGCCCGACGCACCGGAACAAGTGGCCCTCTCGGTGAGCTCTTCGACCACGGATTGGACTCATACTCGTCCGTACTCATACCGATTTATATGTTTTCACTATTCGGAACTGACCTTTTGCCACCCAAACGAATGTTCTTTTGCATCTGGAATATATTTCTCAATTTCTATCTGTCACATGTGGAGAAATATAGTACAGGTGTGATGTTTCTCCCATGGGGCTATGATTTTACCATGTGGGTAAGTACCAGAAGTAATATGTTCTCCATATCAGATATTGCATGCATATTTTTGAATTGAATTGAACGCGTTCCGAAAAAATAAGTAAATGGATTTTAATTTTTAATGCTTGAGGCACATCTTGCACTGATGATCAATTCATCACTGATGACATTGAGAGATGGACAGGTAGATTGACATTTTGTGGGTAATTGATATTTTTCGGCCACTGTCTTATTCCTGCGAGGACATCATAATGTCATTAAAAAAATTAATTGACGAGCAAAACTTCATACATTCCTCGGTTGTATGTGAAACGCACACTGTGGCGTATACTTACTATTTTTGTTTGTTTTTTCGTTATTGTTTATTATTTATCGCTTCGGTTAAGTAATTTTCGCAATTTGTGAATTATAGGGATTATGTTTTAATACCAGCCAACTAAAAGCATGTCACACAATATGTATAGCCACAATTTTTATTGCTAAACATTTTAAGTTTTGATTAAATTGGGTAAATATTTATCATGTTTTGGGCTATTTGAAATGGGGATGGGGAGGTCCGCGTAGCCATAAACAATTTAATTTACCATTTAACTATGAATTTTTAATATAATAATTGTGGATTAAGCGAGTTCGTGAATAACATATGAAATATTGTGTTTTTTTACGACCGAGTAATGTCCTATTCATTGCAGATTTTTTTTTCATAAATGTGAAGTTAATGAGTGTATTTAAGAATAATGAACAAAGTAGGTACAAATGCATTTGCTGGAATTTTGTCATCATGATAAAATTAATAAAATTAAATTATGGTTGTTGTGGCTTTGGAATTGATGCCCTCTGGGATTAAATGTCGGAAAACGGCTAAAAGTGTTAAGTAGTGTTAAATGGATGATAAATTAAACGATGTCACATTAAACTTGATTGCATAATTTTTTTATGTCAAAATGTTCGGGATGAGTGTTTAAAAATATTTTAAAAATAAAAAAAGTAGGCAGGAACACGATTGAAGGGAAATACTATTTCACCTCATTTCTAGAACATTTTTCCCTTACATTTTAAGTTTATAAATGATTTTCCTTTCAGGGTGTCACATTAGTGCTCATCTTCACTTTTATTGTCGGCCCTAGTTTCTGGACAACGACACGTATATTTGGCCTCACAACAGCCAACGTGTTTGAAATATCCCTTCCAATTACGGCGATGTTGACAAGTCATCCAATTATACTTAAAAACATCTATCTGTGAGTAAAATAGATTCTTCATCCCAAAAATTATAAGACTAAAAATTAAAATATTTTGTTTTTTCTTCTCCAGCTCGTACAAGAACAAGAGTGGAAAAATGCGACCCATCTGGGAAGCGGCGAGGCCATTATTTGCGTTCCTCTGGCTATTCATCATAACGATGATTTGGGTGTTTAACTCGGCGAACAACATCATCAATTTAGAGCCGAGGATAATGTTTGTTCTCTTCGGAACACTCTTCTCTAACATTGCTGTAAGTGTATTGTAGTGAAAGATAATGATGATAGTGTGTGTAGGTTTTCAAGATGATGGAAAAAGGACATCGCAGTTCTTGTTCCTCAAGTGGACACAAAAGAAAATGAACAACAAAAGCATTAGAGTCGTTTATCATTATGTTTGGAGAGGATTCGTATCTCCATGATGTGGGCTCAGTATTTGCAGCCACGTTGGGACAGATAAAAATGAGGTTTTGAGATAGGATTTCAGTTTAAACTGAAATATAAACATTGTAAATTTTTCAATCTGACATGGGAACTCCTTGATATGACATTGAAACATGATATGAGTCCCACAATTCCTGAACAAAAGTTCAAATTCCTGTTTCCTTTTCTGCAGTGTCGCCTGATAGTCGCACAAATGTCCGACACCCGATGTGACGGTTTCAACATTCTCATGTGGCCTTTGGTGTTTGTCGTCATGATTTCCTGCTTCCCATTTTATGACAAACTGGAAGTCGAGTTGTCAGTCGATGTTGAACGATGGATTGTCTATGGACTGACGATATTCAGTACGATTGCTCACATACACTACGGTCAAGGAGTGGTAAGTCGAACAGTCATTTTGTCAAAATTGATGTTGATCAACACATTTTTTCTAGGTTCGTGAGATGTGCCACCACTTCAGAATCCGTTGCTTCAAAGTAAGAGACCAAAGAGATCCGCTTTTGGGTAGTTCTAAGTCCGATTGATAAATAATTTAACAACACATCGTCATCTAGCTAACATACTGAATGGTCCTCTCAAAAATAAAAAACGCGTCTGGACGAGCTCACCACCGATATTCGTTACGGTGATAACAAAAATCAAATTATGGCCATAAAAGCATTATAACTCCATTCAAGCCTGTAAAACCATTTTATTCATGCAATTAAGTGCAATATACTCCCTCTCAAACATTATAACATGGCCACCCACCGAAAAAGCTGTTCTGTTTCCGGTTTAGAAATGATGAGCTATTTTTAAGGCAAACCACAGTTACATCCATTTTGGTCAGTCGCCAGGCAACTTGTGAGCAAGGGAGGAAAGTGAACTGAACAGAGAGAGGCTAATATCATTTAATTTGAAATAATTTAAGGGTTTTCAAAAACACAAACATGCATCTCATCCAAAAACATCATCGTTTTCGAGTTTGCCACCGCCTAAGTGCAGACAACAACAAATTACATAATCTGGTGCATGTCAATTCTCCTAATGCTATGCTATTGATAAAATAAATATTTATTTGATAAAGGCTTATGAGGATGTTTGGGAGCAAATCCCGGAGGGATTTCAGATGTCCTCAGCATGATGCATGCAGCATGACCCTAGTAAAATTAAGTGATTTGGTTTTGTGTTCGTGCTGTTTTGTGTTTAGTTTTATTTATTTATTTTTTTAACTAAGTCAATTTAATTTAAAATTTTCGAAATTAGTTAAAATTTCGAAATTTAATTATTTAAAATTGGAGAGTGAGAGGAATGCATGCGACTTATGGATGGATTAGCATTGGGCATGCTAATGAGATTCATGTGTGATAGAATTTCGTTAAAATTTTGTTATGATTTCAATTTATTTATTTCGTTTAGGTAAAAAATAGTACACAGCCATCACCGGCAATTGAAATTGCATAATTCAAATATTTATGGTTAAGTAGTGAGTAGAGGAGAGCTCAATGGCGGAGGAAAATAAATACACACGTACATTAAAAATATGATTTTTGATAGTTTAACAAATGTATGAAGAAAAAAAATAACATAATGAATTTTATTTTAATTTGTAAATAAATTAAGAAACGATTTTTTTTTATTTTTAATGATTTTTAAATTATTATTTATATGAACGCATTTTTATTCTCGAAAAATGTTAGTTTTTTAAGTGATTAAATAATGAAGATTTCATTATTTGAAAATATTGTTATTTTTTTGTTTATTATTTTTCAATAAATATTTAGTTTAATTAGTTTGAAAATAAATTAAAAACGATAACTTCAGAATATTTGAATTTTATTAATTTTTATTTTGGTTTTCAAAATAAAAAAATCGATGCACTTTTTTTGTTTATATTGTTGCTGGTTTCTGCAACCAAAATATTGTTTGAACTTCTCGAAAACCCAATTTCTTAAACAAAGCTCTTGATGGTGTATTGTCTACAACAACAGTTGCCATGACTTCAATACCCTTTTCAGCTTTCATTTTCGCCATCACTCTGACCATAAGGCTTCCAAGACCTTTTCGCTTATGACTCTCTTGAACTTGTAACAATCCCAAGGTTCCCATTGGAAGCGTCAAACACCAAGCAACAAGATTGCCCAGCTTATCGTAGGCCCCAATATTTTGGTTGAGACGAACAAGGCGACTAATAAAAATATCCGATCCTGGACGACTATGTGGCCAAACGTTGTTGATTGTGTCAATGTCTTCGATTCGGAGGGAAGACAGTGTTATGTCTTTTGGAGGTCTAGAAAAAAAAGGTGTTTATACTGTAGTGTGCATTCACTGGGAGGAAAAGAAACTCACTCAGTGTTAAAAGCCAGCGCTTTCTCCTTTTCAAGATGATGCAAAATGGTTGTGGTGCGTTCGTAGAATTTTCTTTCAATTCCTAAGTCGATGAGAAATTCTTCTACTGTAGTTTTAATTTGTGGCGAACATGGGAATATTATCAAGTTTGGTGTATGTTGGAGACATTTGAGGGCTGCTTCAACTCGTTGAGTAGAGTCATGAAGAGTGTTCATCATGACGTATGTTTCATGATCCTGGGGTAAGACAAAAAAAGCATTTTAGGGAACCCCTTAAAATGTAATACGATTTCAATTGTTACGTCCGTTTTTTTGTATTTGTTTTCTTACTTGTAGTAAAAACGTTCCATCACTCCAATCACCATTGAGAGAATAACATTTCACAAAATCTTTCAAAGACTGATCTTGTTGGAGCCAATTTATGAAGTTTTCAAGCATATTATAGGAATTTGCTTCCAGTTTTCGATCGACATAAAGATCACGAAGCTTTGGCCAATCTTCGAACGGAATTTCTACAAGGGTGGTTTTGTTCATTTTACTAGACACTAGAGCAATATAAATTCTACTGTGCAACTGAAACACAAAATCAGAAAAACACTTGTCATGTCCCACACTGAAAAATTGAGAGAGTGATATTTTTCTCGCAGAATAGTGACAGTGAGCTTGCACAGCTGAAAGAGAAAAATAAGTAAAACAGGTGCAATGACCTTACTTAAACAGTAGACTTAAGTTATAAATAAGATGACAAAAAACTGCGCAGTCAATTTTTATGATGATGTAGGATGACGATGTGGCGCATCAATGTCTTCTTTCCGTAGAGATGACAAGGTTATTCCTTTAGGAGGTCTAGAATAAAAACTTGGTCGAATGAAACTTTTTGACATAAAAGAAAGGTAGGCATACTCGGTATTAAACGCTAACTCTTTATCTAATTGGATGTGATACCAAATGGTTGAAGAGAAATGGAAGGTCTCTTTCTTGATGCCTATATCAATAAGGCAGGTTAAGTTAAGGTTAGGGCTGACAGTTGATACTGTTACCGTCACACTTAGAACAATGTAAATCCCTTGTGATACCCTGAAGTGTTGTAACTTCTGAAAAAGTGATTTAACCTATGAATTCTATAGTTGGTCGAACCATTTGGTGGACTTGACAAAGATGAGTGTTGCTCGAGTTAGTAGTTTTCTAGTTCGTTAAAGAAATAGTTGCCTAAGAATTTTAATCTAGTACGGCAGAGTGCTGGACAATGGCATAGGAAGTAAGCTGTGTTTTCGTGTTCTTCCTCATCGCCGCAGCCTCTGCATATGTCGTCTGTACTAAGCCCCATCTTCTTTTTGTGGTAGCCAAGTAGGTTATGTCCCGTTATCACACTTATGAGGGATCTAAGGGACGGTTTTTTGAGAAGTAAAATCTTATTGGATTTTTTCTTGTCATAATGAGGCCAGAGTTTCCTGGTGTTACCGCAGGTTTTTATTAGATTCCATTTATCATTTGCTTTCTGAATGATATTATTACTAATGTTTCTTTTTAATTCGCATTAAGGGATTCTGATGTTATGGTCTATGGGATCAAGTACCGAGCCTTCTCTTGCAAGCTCATCCGCTTTTTCATTTCCTGTCACACTACTGTAACCAGGAACCCAGCAGAGTCTTACGTTGTTCTGCATACCAAGAACTTTTAGCTCTTCGCGACAACAAGAAACAAGCTTTGACTTCAATTCATTAGTGTAGGGTAGACTGTTTTCGCAATCTTCTCTATTAGGGAAGCTGGTAGTAAAGATTTTATTGAAGTGTAGATAAGGGGTCATGTAATCAGTACAAACGTTATTACCAACGTATTTTGTAAGGATTGTCGTATGGCCGTGTTGACTAGATCTCCAAATACTGGTCTGACTAAGTCGAAGAGTGTTGTTTGCTGCTGACTCCTGTGCAAATAAGTTTATGGGGGTGAGATTTAGGATAGCTTCGAGACCTGCAGTTAGGGTAGTCGTCATCGTCCCTTGTAGTGCTAATGCATGCCATTCTTTGTACTTTGGTAAGGGTTTTTAAGTTCGTGGATTTCTCCAGAGCTTGCCACCAAACCAAACTACCATAAGTTACAATTGGTCTAACTATGGCTGTATACATCCACATGATTATCTTGGGATTTGGTCCCCAATTTCTTCCCAGAATCCTATTACGCGAGTAGAGTTCAATCATGGCCTTCTTGTATGTTTGGACACCAGTTGAGTTTTTATCTAGGATAACTCCAAGATATCTCGCTTTTTCTGATATCAATAAGGTAGGTTTCCATAGTATTCTTAATTCTAGGTTTACATCAAGGCAGAACTGTAAGTTGTTTTTCATCGAGACAATAAAGAGCTGCCAGAAGCCGTTACTGAGATTCTTCATCATTATGTAAGATGATGATCATATATGATCCTAAAACAGAAGTAAGGTAAGATGACCAACCTAATCTTCAGATGCTACATGTTTATTGTATTTATTTTCTTACTTTAAGTAAAAACGTTCCATCACTCCAATCACCATTTAACGAATAACATTTTACAAACTCTTTCAAAGATTGATCTTGCTCCAGCCAATGGATGAAGTTTTGAAGCATGTTATAGGAGTTCGCTTCCAATTTTCGATTGACATAAACACCACGAAGTTTAGGCCAATCTTCGAACGGAATTTCTACGAGTGTGTCTTCGTTCATTTTACTAGAGCAATATGAATTCTACTGTTTTTCGCTGAACTTGCAATCTCACATTGCTGAATGGAGATAAATAAATAAAAAAAAAAAATAGGTGCAATGAGCTTATTAAAAATGTAAACAGTAGACTAAAATTATAAATAAAACGACACAAAATTAACTCAATCAACTTCACAATGGAACGAATTGGTGCAATCAATAAAGGCAGTACGGAATTTTCGTTTTTATTTAAAGATTTATTGGATTTTCGTCTATAAGTTTTGTTTCTATTCTAATGCTGGTTTGTGAAACCAAAATACTTTATCGATTTCTTGAAAACCGATTTTTCTGAACATTGCTCGTGAAGCTGCATTTTCTTCGACAACAGGTGCCACAGTTTCGATACCTTTTTCTGCATTCATTTTTGACATTGCTTTGACCATAAGACTTCCAAGGCCGTTTCTCTTTTGACTTTCTTGAACTTGTAACAATCCCAAAGCTCCCAATGGAAGCGTCAAACACCAAGCAACAAGGTTACCCTGCTCGTCGTAAGCACCGATACTTTGATTAAGTCGAATTAAGCGGCCAACAAAGAGTTCCGATGTAGGATGACGATGTGGCCAAAGGTTGTTGACTGTTTCAATGTCTTCTGTTCGAAGGGATGACAAGGTTATACCGTTGGGAGGTCTGGAATAAAAAGTTGATCAAACAAAAAATTTGGCATATCAGAGAGACATACTTGGTATCAAACGCTAACGCTTTATCCTGTTCGATGTGATGCCAAATTGTTGTAGAAAATTGGAAGGATTCTTTTTTGATTCCTATATCAATAAGAAAGGTTTCTATGGTGTTTTTAATTCTAAGCGGGCAACCTGATAGAATCATAGGTTTCTTTTTATCGAGACAGTGAAGAGCTGCCAGAAGTCGTTCCTGAGAATCTTGAAGAGTATTCATCATAATGTAAGACACATGATCCTAAAACAAAATTAAACAATCTTAAACAAAGAATATTATCAACAAAAAAACAAACTCGATTATGATTCAAAAGAAACTTTAGGTTGCAACTTGGAAGCAATGTGAAATATGAGCTTAAGATTACACTTGATAGTTTTTATTGTTCAATGATCATGTTTATCAAACAACAATAAAGCGATAAGTGTACAAGTGTACTTAGTCATAAAGTCTAATCTTAAACTTACTTGAACCACAAAAGTTCCATCGCTCCAATCACCATTCAACGAGAATATTTTAATCGACTCTTCTAACTGTGGTTCCTGCTGCAGCCAGTTGATGAAAGTTTGAATCATATTAAAAGAGTTCGATTCCAACTTCCGGTTGGCATAGAGATCACGAAGCTTGGGCCAGTCTTCAATTGGAATTTTCACAAGGGCATTCATATTTATATATTTCTTTAATTTTATATAAACAAACAAAAATGCACAAAAATGCAAAACTGACACAAAACACCGCTACGCGAGCACCGATAGTTTAGAACTGAACTGAAAAGCTTTCGAGATTGAATTTCTTGTTTTTTTCTTTTTGAATGAGTAGAAGAGAGAATAGAATCAACATGGACTTTGAATGGGTGACGGTTGACGGAGTGAAATGAGGTAAGGACAGACAGTGGAGTGGGACCTTCAAATTATTGGCAAAAAATCAATGTTCAATTAGATTTTCTCCGATACGGAATATTTTGATATTTTGTTTAGAATGTTCAATTTATTTTTTCGTTCTTTAAGGACGTTTTTATATAGCTCTAAATATCACTTACCTACATGTGTTTACATGTGTTTTAATATCCCCTATTCTTCTTTTTCAAATTTCATTAAAAATGCAATTTCCCTACGCTCCATAAAACCTTTGTAGAAAATCAATAAAAGTTCACTTTTCTTTCCTATTTTTTCCCATCAATAGATAATTGAATTCATTTCCTCCACATTTCGCTCTTAAGGTGACTAATCTCCTTCTACCTTCGTTACAGTTGCGAATCAAGCTCAATGGAAAATCTTCAGAAAAAATGCAATTTCAACGACATCTGTAATGGGAAATTGGCTACCATCAATAGGGAAGCTATTTCTTCGCAGCCGCATTCATAGATTCGTATCGACGATGTGCCATCGAGAATTTTTCTTTTTGTGTGTCCCTATTACCTTGACTATTTCCGTTGAATTTTTCTCGGTGAATAACGCGCATAATTCAGATTTTACATCTTACCTTATTGCCTAGAAGCACAGAAGCCCAGAATAACACTCCCCATTGACACAGAAAATCCTTTTCAACTTTCATATTCCAATAAAAATGCACTTGAGACAAAAATTTTGACTCCTCTCACCTACTTCTTTCATAAAAACAAGCTGCTCCAATAGTCAGCGCGCTCACTTATCTCAAGAAGAACGACTTCGGTCGGTTGATGACAAGAACGATGACGATGGCAATGATTATTATGATGATGACTGCAACCGCCAGGAAATGGGATTTTTTTTTCCCGAGTAATATACTTAAGGACTCAGTCAAAGGACATAACATGCCTGACCTATTTCACCCCTAAAGTCGTTGTCGTTTGTAAGTACTCCCGTGAGCAAGTTCCTTACATACAATCAGAATCAGATCCTCTTTTACCGATACCCGTGAAAATTTGATTTATTGAGTTAAAGATTTCTCAATCCCATTCCCAATCGTTCTTTGACATTGTTGGGGGAATAGGAGCACAGGACTCACAATCATCACTGGGTGTGTGCTTCGCCGCTCGTCTGAAGTGGAAACGAGCTTACAAAAGCATCATTGGTGGTTGTAAGTCATCGAAAAGTGAAAATTCGAGATTTCCCCACAACCCAGCAGTTATTGCAATTGCATTTGAATCCATGCTTCGCTCGAACTTCTTTTGGCCATGGCATTGGACGAAAAGTGCGGAAATATTGCAACTTCTGCTGATGACGACTTTTGTATGCATTTGGGAATGCAATGAGAAATGTGCTCACTAATCGAAATGAATTTCCAACAAGAAATCATCGTTTTTGAAAAGGATTTTCTTTTATGAGGGTTCTTTGGAGAGGTGCAACAATTGTGTAAAATCTGTTATGGAGTGAGCATTGTCATGAGAGACTTGTTGGATGAATTCTGAATCGGGAACTATGAGAGAAAAATATGCATTGAAGCGAATTACGTGAAATTTTGCTGATCAAAAGACTTTCATCGACAGAATCATCAAATACAGGAAATGAAAACAAAAATCGTACTGAACTGTTCAACGAATTCATTCAATTGGAAAGAAATGTTTTTTATGAAACTTCACCAAGCACCAGCCACTAATGACCCAACATTAGAAATTAAAAACACAAAAATGTTCCTAGACAGTAAATAATAGACTTTCATCCGGTTCCATTAAAGGCGAAGACAAGGTGACAATATCTACCGGCAAATCTACCTTTCTGTGACTATTAACCACAAAAAGTTGATCCAGTTCAACTTCGATTTTCCGAACTCTTCTAATTCCCGAAAAGGATCATCCTTCACAAGCTAGTTTTTTTTTTTAATATTTTGTATTCTGAATTAAATTTATTTATCCTGTTTCTGGTAAACAACCGCAGACACAGACAGAGAAAAACCCAAGCGACGAAGGTGCAAACTGTTCTATGTCACGAAAATCGGAAAACCCAAATATCCACCGGAATAATAGACTTCTCCAATAAACAAACAAACGACCAGCCAGTCTAGCAACCGCATCAAATTTCGATGAGGCTTATTGAAAAATGTGGTTTCATGAAAGGATTATGGTGTTCCAGAGCTCAATCGAACAATGAAACAAAACAACAAAGCGGATCCTTGTATTTTTATATAAATTTTATTAATTTCAACAGACGACAAAAACATATCCCCAACAACCGCAGCACATCCATTTTCAGGACATTTGCTATGAAGTCCAGATGATAAATAACCACACGTCAACAAGCAGCCAACACCCGCTAGATATAGGTTGTGGTGTGTAGGTAGAAAGGTTAAGCCCGATATGGTCAGTCCACCGACGCTGCGCCGTGATGGATTTTCATCAGGACTTTGGTCTAATAAATAATATTTGGCATATTGGAATATAATCCAGTAGAAGTAGGTAGGCATCATCCGACAGCCGACAATATGATGGCGGCCGCAATAAATAATACTAACTGACACGAAATAGTTACGTTCCGATGTCAATTGCATTCACCGGTTGACGACCCGTCTATTGGAAATCTACATTGCCGACATAATCACGCGGGCATCATCAATAGGTACTGCCTATGAAATCAAACAAACGGAGTGTATTCGTGTGGTATTCCTGTAGACTGCCTGTAGCCAAAGCAGCAAGTAGTAATGTTTGATCTTATTTGCTGCTTAGAAACGGAAACATGTAGATATAAATGCACTGAGAGAAAAGTAAACGAAGTACTATTTTCACTCTCGTGTACGGTACTTTACTTTATTCTGTCAAAGAATCTAAAAATTAGTAATCAAGAATGATTTTAATGGAAAGTTATGATCCTTTTATTACATTTCTTATAGAGAGGCTGAACGTGAATTTTAAAATAATCAATTATCCAAAAAGTAGGCAATAAAATGTTTCATGACAAAAGTATGCTTTAAAATATTTTCATCATTTGAAAAGTGTGCTTCGAAATTATGTCATAAATTGAAATTAATTCGAAAAGTACAGAATAATTCATCGTTAAGATTTTTCGTTATTTCGTCCATTCGTTCAGTTTGAAAATACATTGAAAAGTACATGAAAAAGAAAGCTCAGTTTTCTTTGAAGTTATTTTCCTAAATGCTGAAATTTCAATTTCATGGTTTTGACAGCTTTGCATATGTGATTTTATTTCGTTCCAATACCAATTTGTATCGGTAAAACAGAACCAAATGTCAAATTAATGACAGATGACATATAAATGTCATTTTCAAACTCAACGATTAAATATTTCCGTCAGTGTAACAGCGATTCGCACAGCTAAAAACAGAAAACTAATTTCGTATTTGCTAGTCGTTGTTGTTAATATGGTGTCTGCATTATTAGTAGGTTACCGTTATACGTTACGGTTTGTAAATATACCAAATATGCCATTGCCTGTATTATAGATGGCAAATGAAGCTGCAGTCGTGGTGAATTCTGATTGAAGGTTCAATGGCCCCATGGAACTTTGGATTATATCACCGTTGTCGATGTGTCGTTGTATGTTCGTTTCTGTGGTCCTGTGTGTCGCATTTGTCGACCTGTCTGCATAGAGAACATTTGCAATTTGGTTCTCTAGATTGGTGTCTGGCTCTTTGAGACGAAATCTATGCCACAGTGTGCAGCTCGGTTTGAATATATAGTTGAACGTGCTGGGGTAATTATTTTATAATTACCGAAACGAGAACTTCTAACTACAACTGCATGCCATTCAGTTTGATTTAGATGAAATTTTCTGAATAGAAACGTGTGACTTTGTGCTAGAGATAGTGTTGCTTAACAATTTATTTGAGAACATCAAACGTTTCGACAGACGTTGATGAATTCAAGTTAATGAAATTTAGGATCGCAAAAAGTCATACCTTACTGAGGTATGTTTATTTATATATTTTCGTTTTATATTTGTATGCGTCTAATTTTTAATAGGGGTTTCCCGGGAAAATTGTAAAAAAAAACCGCCATTTGACTTCTAGGAGCAAGCGTGGCTTTGATGTTAGTGTTCGGCAGGTATTTTCGACATATAAAAAAGGGTGGATTCGAACACAAGTTCGTTTGATTTAAAAGTCTGGATTTTTAAAGTTGTGTGCATGTCTCTTATTGTCAGCGGCAATGCGAGGATAAGCCCTGCTTAAGGATGTAGGAGCAATTTCAATCCTTAAATTGAATAACTTAAAAATACCAAACTTGTTGATCAATTTATTGTGCAAGTAATTAAAATAAATTTAATGGAAAATTGGTTGCAATTTATTATTTTATACATTTCCTTTCCCCAACAATCACTTTGCATCAACAAGATCTGCAAATTAAGAGGACAAAAGCAATTTTAATTGCTTGCAATTACGATGACATCGACGGCAGCGGTGGACAGGCCAAAAACAGTCCAAGACAGTTCGAATGACGGTGACAAATTTAAAAAAAAATTCAATTGCACTCTTTACATTGACAGCCAATTGTTGTGCAAATTTTCCTATAAAGAATTTGCCATCGCCAGCACCATCGTAATGGCCGTGGTTGTTTTGTTTTGTTTCCGGTTCCGGTGCTTTTGTCTTTTCTTTCATTCCGATTCGACTAAACTAGTCGATGAAGCAGGTTATATTTGTGGCTGTCAAACGAGTCCTTTTTTTGTAAATCCATCGACATCGATGTAATTACAGACAGCAACTGTTATGTGTCGTGGATTGGGTTTTTTTCTCTTCTCTTTTTTCCAATAGTTGAATCATGTCCAATATGTGTGTTAGTGTGTTTGTGTGTTGGCAATTTCAACAGTAAAAGACCAGCAGCTTTGGCCAAATGTTAAACGATGTCGGTTTATTTTCAGGACTCACATATGGGACTGTAATTGACATAATGCCCTTTTTTTCTGATGCTCTCAGTGTTAGTGTTAGTGTATAATCCTTGTGCGAGTGGTTGATTCTGTACATTGGGTATTTTATTTATTTTTATGTATGGTGTTTCCGGTTTGGGTGACCAGTTCTTTTTATTGCTGGTCATTTTGTTATATTTGCCGCTGCCGCTTCAACTCAACCAAGCACAACTAGAGGTAGGTTTGTGTAAAGGGCATTAAAAGATTTTTTTTTCTGTATGTGTGTGTTGTAAGTTTTTGCTGTCTTTAGTCCGATGGCGAAAGCAAATGACAATCCATGCTGTTCGAGAATATAAAATGATGGCAGTTGATGCCGCAGAATGAAAGACAGCGAATAATTGTTTTTAGTTTTATTATTTTCGTTGCTGTAATTTTATTGATTTTATCATTTTTTTTCTCGATGATAGGAACTTAAGGCAAAGTGTGGAAATTCAATTGAATTTAATATGCTTTAATATTGAATTTTTTTATCAAATATTAAACGAGGCCAGAACCAATTAAACACCTGTTAAAGGATGGAACAAAAGCTAGAAAGATCTTCAAATTTAATTGAGGGTTCTGACGTTGCCAATCACTTCGTTTTCGATCAATAATTACCCTAAATCTTGAGAAGCAACAAAAAAAAAGTTACAAATTTAATTTTGTCGTCCTTGCGCTTTTCTAATTTTAGGGAATTAACGAAAGCATTTTCAACATGAATTCGAAAAAGGAGTCTAATTAAAGTTTCGTCCTCAAAGAGGGATTCGCTTTCGACGATTTTTTCTACCATTTTCAAAACAGCTTGACAAAAAAAAAGAACACTTTAATTGTACATTTTCCTTTTGAATTACAAATTGAATTGCATTCATTTACTTGGATCCACCACCCAAACCTTAAAGAAAATTTCGCCTCCTTCTTTCCACACAAAGATAAGGAATTCATTGCGATTATATTAAAGACGGACTTCGACTCTTCCCCGAAATTTGTCGCCCCAAGTACCATTCATCTGTGCCAGCACTTCATTGACAGTAAAACTGTAAAATCCAATAACACCCTGAGCCAAAGTGTGCAAAGTCTTCTCCTATCCTAAGTTCGTATAGCTTAGCTATTTATGCATTTGAAGATAGTGCAAAAAAGTACCCTGGCTGTTGGACTAGCTAATTGCGAGAAAATTCCTTTCGAGTGCAGAACGAGATAATCCCATCACATTGACATATAAATTAAACATCAAACCAGTCCACTTAAGCTCGATGGTGTCTTTCAGTTATCTGCTTTTGCTTCGCTTTTCTGTCCGAGATTGCTGATGGCTGAAAAGGATTCAAATCAAACTTAATGGCTTGGTGTATCTATATTAGTTCTTGTTTTAGTTGTTGTTGTTGTTTGCAGGACTCCATGATTTTGTCTTAGAGTTAAAATATTTTGCATGTAAATAGTGCAAATTATGAAAGAAACTTAATCATTTTTGCCCTGAAGATATTGTTTTGAACCAACGAACGTCCAGCGTCCATGTCCGTTCGTGAACCATATTGTGACAGTTATGATGACTATCAAAATTTGTGTTTTGCATTTTAAGTGACATTGCAAATAAACTCTCTTGAGAATGTCGTTACATGCTCCCCTCTTACATCTCTCCGATACCCAGTCCGAAAATGTCCACAGGATCGCATAAACAAATTACCCAACATTAACGAACACAAACTGTTCGCTAAGTGCATCATGGAGCCTTTCTACACGAGTTGCATTCTTCATTCGCCCTTAGTTTACGACTTTTTTTTTAAAGGGGGATGCCAATGGGTGGCAATACTACGGTAACAACGACGGGCACAACTTGTGCTTTTGCGAACGTAAATCCTTTTGCACAAAGTGACTATTTAAATTACCCTCACGTTACACCAGGCTTTATGATTAAGTTCACAACGGGGGGTTTCTCGTTTCGTTGGCGTTTTCTCTTCACTTACTTGGCATGTTCTTTGGGTTGCTTAATACTTAGACGAAGACGACAACGCGACGGTGTTGGCGACCGAGAGGAAATAGTTGTTTCAATTCCGTTGAAGAAAAATTCACACCATAAGGTGTAAAGCGAGTAATTTGTGTCCATGATGTGTTGTATGTAGTGAGTGTTTAGAGTTGGCGGGGGAAGCAACGAAGGACCTTGGCTTAAGCTGTGTGCACTCGTGCAATTTGAGTTAAGACTTTGAGTTATTCAGGGGAGCATTTGAACAAAGTTGGTAGGGTTGAATTTAAATTTTGAAAGTTTTCCGTTGCATGAAAATGGGTGACGGACTTTAAGGAAATCAATTTTAAATAGTTAAGTACTTGAGTACTCAAGTTGTTCGAGTATAAGTGCTATGTAACTTTCATTGAACTTAAATGCATTTAAACCTTCTTGTACTAGGAATGATACTTAAAAGCACTAGTGTTGCTATCGAAAATTAATCTCAGTGTAATATTAAATACTTAAGAACTTACTAAGCAAGTACTTAAAAGTACCAAAGTCCTTGGAAAACTCTTCAATTTTACTCCTTTAATTACCAGTGTCAGGAAACTGAGGTACAAGTACAAGATTTTATTTTTAAAGTACTTCAAGAACATCAAATCTTGAAATATACTTGGAAGTACTTTTGCTTCCATAGGAAACAACTTATTTTTGAATTTAAGGACCCTCAGACTTGACAAATTTTAGTTTCTTAATGTTCTTAAGTACCAATTCCATAAAACCAAAACAAACCTCAGTCGACTAGTGCTTCGTAGTACTTAAGAAATTCAAACTAAGTACTTGACAAACATTTATTTCGAATATGAAAGCTGGGCACCTTTAAGTCAATTTCGTCCCTGAGTTATGAATTTACCATGCGGAAAATTCACAGCCTCATCATCAGTCACATAAAAAAGTGCCTTGACTTATGACTCCAAGACTAACTTATGACCTACCTGACGACACCATGCGGACATAATCTCACTTTTCTTCTTTTCACCTCTTCTGACCCCATCAAACCGCACTTGGTCGGTCGACTCCTTTTTTTCGTTCCTCACTTTGAATTCCAAAAGTAAGACGTTAACTCTTTTTTGCTCCGAAAAAAATGACCACGTTTTCTTCATTCATATTCCCACAACTGCAAGCAAAAAAAGGGGAATTCCCTTAAGTCCCCTTTCGTAAAACAGATGCAAATGTACTTTGCACAAGTACTAGTTGACATTCATTTTGCTTTCCACCTGCAATAGCAAATGCGATGCCCATTTTGAATTTATTCCATAAATTTTATTCCAGTTAGAGTAAGCATCATCAAGCACCAAGGACGAAACGACGACGATAAAAAATACAAATATAAAACATGGACTTGTCCGTGCTCAAATAAATCTCGTAACTATGCAACCGCACGGCACTGACAAGGACGACTGAAAGCAGGGGACAGGGCTCATTTAGAATTCCATTATTTTCAATTAGATATTCACGTGGACAGGTTTTTCTGCATTATCCACTTGAATTTGTTTTGAATTCTTATTTAATGAGATGTATCCTCAAGATCTTCTTGTAAAAAATGACTAAAAGCAGTACTAATTGCCTTTTAAAATTTATTTACAGCAAAATTTATTTACAGAAAGCCAAATTCAATCTAAACTCATTCATCTGTCCATTCAAAGTCCTTTGTGGGATACGTCCTCAGCCAGTAAGCCCTGTCGACAACTTTAAATCCACAGCTCTCAAATAATCTCCTCGAGGGCACATTTTGTGTTCCCACACACGCCGTCACATCCTCGCCCATTTCACCGATTTTCTTTGTTATCGATCGCAAGACCACACCACCAAGCCCCATCCGTTGATAAGTCTCTTTTACCTGAAGAGCTCCTAGGAATCCACCCTGAAGTCTATGAAATTAAATGTCATTCAATCACAATACACACACCAAAAAAAAAAAACAAAAAAACTCTCCTTTATCAAACACAAAAGACCAGACACAAAAAAAAAAAAACAGAAATTCATACCTAAAACACCACGCAACCAGCTCATTGTCAGCTTTTGCAAAAACACCCACATTTGGATTCCATTTAATCAATCTCTTCAAAAGGAACAACGAGCCCACGTGTTGATTTGGCCAGACACTGTCTGCCACAATAGCATCCTCCTCATTCATCGGTCGCACAACAAAACCATCCGGGCAACTGTCAATAATTAAAAACCATTAGTGCAAATTTACTTGCCTTCGAGCGTTTTATCTCTCTCGTCTCTCACTCTCTCACTGTTTGTCGAAGTGCCATAAAATAGTGAAAGCTCAAGCTCAATGCAACTTTAGATAAAGAACCTACCCAATTTCAATTTGAATAGCTTCATCACGCGGCATGTGATAGACCAGCGTTAGGCTATCATATTCTTTCTGCAATTGTTTGCCATCGACAACATCGACTACAGCGGGACGATGACGTTCCAAAAACGAACTGACTTTATAGCCTCCAGACCAGTCCAACAACGTGAGTGCAATTCTCAATTTCTCGTTTGACGGATTCAATGTGTTCAAAAAAAGCTGATATCTGTCCTGAGGCGAAGGCGAACATGAAATGCATGAAAATGAGAGAATAATAAGTCCATCGAGTTGATGTGAACTTACTACGAGCACAAATGTTCCATCGGTACGCCAGTCATCGTCATTCAAAGTGAGAATAGACAGAGCTTTAATTTGGGGATCTTTCTGTAGCCAGCTGATAAAGTTGTTCAGAGTGTAATAGCCGACACAGTTTTTTGGCCAGTCTTGCAGATAGAGGTCACGAAGTGTTTCCAATTCAGCTTGAGGCAGTTGTTTCAGGCTGAATTGATGAGATGGTTGAGTCATTTTTTTTTTTTTTTTTTATTTTGACTTTTGGTGCAGATGGAAATAATGACTCAGGGAATTCGAAGCGGAATCTAACGCAGGGCAGCCTTCTCACGAGGAGATTTAAACACAACTGAGAGAATGCAAAAGAGTTTGATTTGTTAGAATTAAAAGTTTGATTTGTTAAGAATAAGGGACAGTGGGGCAGTGTGAGTAGTTTGTTCGCTTTTTAATATTTTAAGGAGCTACACATTTTATTCAGATCTGTTTTACATTTGTTGACGAGTCATTATTACACCAATGCTCTGATGAAAATTTGTGTGAATTAAAAAAAAAAAATACTAATTCACTGAGTTGTTGCGAGTATATTCAAACGTAAACCTGGACACACTGTTTTTCTCTACGAATAAAATCCGACTGACTGTGCTTCTTCTTGTCGTTCTCACTCACTTGCGTGAGATTACTTTTTGTATGGAATTTTGCACTTTGTCTTACGATTCACAGCGTATTTTTGCCAAAAAAAGAGTCAGTATCTATACAGTCAGAGTTTTGAGATTATGAAAAGAGATCCCATTTTACTTTCAAATACTCTGCAATTTTCTTCTTTATTTGGATATCACTGACCGCAAGCCTATTCTGGTAAACTAGTTCTGGTGGTTTAACCCATCTCAGTCATTGATTTCTCTTTTTGAGTATTTTTATCCACACCTCTAATTTTCCTGTGTGTATGTGACTGAACTTTTCATAAACAACTTGACAATTTTGATGATTTAAATAGGTCTAAATAGCTGACCCGACAAACGTTGTTCTTGGTTCCAGTAAAAAAAATGTAAATTGGAGGTGAAGATGCACCAACACATTTTTGGTCGTGCATATTTCTTCTTGAAATTCTTGTCATGCCAGAAAGACTTTTGTATGTAATTTTACAACTTAACCGAATATAATTCACACCCAGTTTTTGTAACAAATGTGTATAAGGGAACGAACCGTCGACAATAAAATCAGGTTGAAGAGTGGTAACATATTCTGCCTTCTTAGATACGGAAGCCGATCAGTCGGTCAGAGTATAAGTCCCGGATCTGTCCGTTAAAACACCGCCAGCCATTGAAAGCCAGAGGAAATTCGTTGATAGCCGGAGGAAACTCCGTTGATAGTCAAGTGAAACCTTGTTGATTGCCGGTTACCAAGCCGTTGAAAACCGCAGGAAACTCCGTTGATACTCTAGGAGAAAACTTAAGGGACGCACGCATACGTCGTGCTCATAGTTAACTCATCATTAATCCGAGAAATTTATGAAGTTCCGAGCCGTGAAATAAGGAATTCATCACCAGGAAGAACTGCAGTCAACGTAGTCCGATACCCCAAACGAAACTATTTAGACCTTATATTTTTCAGAAAACGATTTTTCAATCGTCAGATAAACAAGCAGATAGTGTTTATTCGACAGATAACAAAATATATTTTTCAATCAACAGATAGACTTTATCTGACGATCTTATTTATTCGACCGATGAATACTCAAATTTTTTTTTTATAATTTGCACTCACTAAAGGGGCTTTTTATATCCTTATTATGCCAGAGACACAGTGAGCGCATTAAGAAAAGATGAAGGGGATTAAAAGTAAGTGTCGGTGTATATTGGTTTTGAATTCATCAACATTGTAATGACTGGGTAAGACAGAGTGTGGAAGGGAATTCCACACTCGCGTAGTACAGCTAAAGAACGATTCCCTATACTTAAGACTAAGTCCGAAGTTGGGCTAGAGTCTCATTGATGTAAGTGCTACTCATGGGCAGTAGTGGCAAGGGGGGTATATCTCGCTTCAACAATACAAGACAGCATTGAGTTTTCGAAGCATTAAACTCTTCACGGTTTTTAATTCCCCATTGTACAATGCTGTTTTGAAGTCAGAGTTTAATGAGCTTATTTTTTGCCGTTGCAGTTCACCGAAGAGGAGGATGTGAGTCTTAAAACGAATATGAGAAGTACTATCGTCAGCGAAACAATTAATTGGATTAGAAGTTACAGACAGGAAATCATTTATAAAAATGAGAAAGAGGGTTGGAGACAAAACGAAGCCCTGGGGCACACCAGCATTTATATTATGGGTTTCAGACTTGAATCCGTCCAATACAACTTGTATTGAACGGCTCGAAAAAAAGTTTCTAATCCAACGAAGTAGGGTTTCATCAATACCGAAAGCACGTATTTTCGATAAAAGAGCAAGATGCCAGACTTTATCAAATGCCTTTGAAATATCAAGTGCAACAGCCTTACTTTCTCAAAAACGATGTCAAGATTTGTTCCACTGGTCGGTGAGATAAACCATCAAATCACCAGTGGACCTGTTGCTGCGAAAGCCGTATTGCCGGTCATTAAGAAGCTTTCGGTCTTCGAGATATTTCTTGAGCTGATAGTTTATCAGCGTTTCCATGACCTTAGAAAGAAGGGACGTAAGTGCAATCGGACGATAATTGGAGGGAGAAGAAGATTCGCCTTTTTTTGGGAATGGCTGGACAAATGCTGTTTTCCAACTGCTCGAAACGAGCCCAGAAGAAAAGGATAGATGGAAAAGCTTACGCAGGGATTTTGCCAGCGTGGAAGAACACCTCTTCAGAATAATAGCGGGGATACCATCCAGACCAGCGGATTTATGTATTTATTTATTTTATTTATTTATGTTGAGATCTTTTAGGACTCTCGCCACAGCTTGAGTGCGGAAGAAGATTTGTGCCATGGAATCATTGACGCGCTCAAGAACTGGAGGAGTCATGAAACTCTCTGACAGCAAAGAGTTGGCGGCGAACTGCCTAGCAAATAGGTTAGCTTTTGCGAGAGAACTAACAACTGGAGTGTCATTGTCAACGAGCGAAGGGACCGAGGAAGAAGAAGACCTTTGGGACATTGCAGTATTTTTTGCCTTAATTTTTGATCATGTAAACATTTGGTCCGACGAATATGGGCATTGCAGGCCTTCCTGGCTTGTTTAAACTTGTTCCGGTTTTCCTCAGTTGGGTTGGCTCTAAAACACCGGAACCTTACTTCTTTTTCTCTGATAACCTCTTTACAGCTTGAATATATATAGAATATATAGATAAGTTTATTTCTCTGTTTGTTAGTTGAATAAATAGAATTTTTGAATTAGAAACAGTTATCTTTCTCTCTATTGGACCGAACTAAGGCTTACTGTTCCTACCTTAGTAGACCCTGGGATATAACCCAAGGGTATACCCCAGCTGCTTAGTGTAACAAACAGCATTTTAAATCTGCAGTCACGATGTATTACAAAATTAATGTTTATCTTATTTATTTTTAAATTACTCAGATTTCAACAATGCAATATATTTTTAATTGGTCTAAAAAATCAATTAAAATTCTTGTGCTACACAAATTCTTTAATTAAAACAAATCATTTTTTTTGCTGTCTCATATAACAATTGCAACAGGAATGTATAAAATTAAATAAATATCAAATATTTTTATTAATTTCTCATGAATATTTGTACTCCTCTCTTAATGAAAGCTTTTTTTAATTCAAACTTGCTTTAAATTCAATTTTCACTCTGCTTAATTTTCTATGGATAGATTTTCAAAAACCTTCAACCCGTATATTTGAGTTTATAATTAATTTTCACATTTTGCTTTGTTCACATTTTGCTCAAAGCTTCATAACCGCAAGATCCAGTTACTTGCTTTCATACACTGAAAATTCAATTTTCAAGCTAACTTTTTAATTTTCTAATTACAAAAATTACACAAATGAACACAAGTTCCTCAAGGCGCATCTTCTATTTTTAGAAAAAAAGAACCCCTTACCAAAACTCCCTTCATTTCAATTTAATTTAAACTTTCTTCTTGTACAAATGTTATAAGAAATCAAAGCTGGAAAAGCATATTACTTTGAATTTTATTCTCCATACTGCATTGCTCTACACACATAGCCCAGCCAGATATGCAAATCTTTTCGTATGTCCTTTTTTTCTCCCCGAGATGCGATGCATACAATGGATTGCCTTGCTTGAGGCGACTTTTGCAACGAATTTGCCAGAGCTTCAAACTCTTTTGCTTTATCATCTTCTCTAAAGAAAAAGTAAGAAGAAAAAAAAATCGAGTTTTACATACAGGACTCGCCTTTCCTCGCACCACCACCTTTTTCATATTGCGAAAAGTATAAAAACCGCATACATTTCTTTCTTGCAGTGGTGGCTTCTTGTTGTAGATGAATATCCTTCTTACTGTGTGGTTCGGCAACTTCTTGTTGCTAACCATGTATGCATGTGCCAATGCTGGCATACCATTAGATTGTCCAAGGATTACATTATAGAACACCATGGCATCGCGTTTTATACAGCTTGTAGCGCTTTACTCCTCGGACGGGGGAAGGAATTCCTCCTAGTACTCGTCGGTAGGTAGTCAGTCGTGTCTTTAACAATTCTCCAAAGCATTTGAATCCTGACAATGCAAAATGCGAAAGGATATCGGAGATCTCGTAAATTCCATGCAATGTTATCATAGCCATGGTCAATGTCAATTGAAATATTTCAAAGGCGAGGAAGGATTTTTGTGTGTGGATAAGATAAATCACATACAGTGCAAAGGATTTGGCAAGGATATAGCTGATGGAGAAAAGTTGGTTTATCTTTTTTTTTTTTCTTAATGCTTTCTACTGGCGTCACTACCACCGAAGACGACGAAGTTTTCGGTTGTCCTTTTTTCCACTTCCTGTTGGCTTGGATTATTTCTTTTTTTTTTGCACTTAATGCTCTCTAGTGGCAATTTGCAAAGCAAATTGAATCTAAGAAGTAAATCAAATCTTAATAAAATGTACTTTGTCAAAGGTTTAATTGAGTTTTTTAGCAAAGTGCTACACATCAGAGGCAGCTTACAAAGGATTTGCTAAGCACATTGACTGCTTTTATCAATTTTATTAAGTGGCAATGATGGGTCAGATGAAAATGTCCTTATGATGGTTTCGTTCTTGAAAACATTTTTCGCATCAAACGAAAAATATTTCAAAGGTTATTCGATTTAAGAAGTTTATTTTAAGCTGATTAATGATCTACTTGGACTCTGGTGAGTATGTGAACTCTTCGAACATTCTCAAGGATAATTTTAAGGACCTCCTGTATGATTTTGTTCCTTTGGTTCAGGATTCGTCCTCCATTTCAAGTAGTAGATACACTGGGAGCGTAATGTTCAAGAAATTCTCTAAAAAGGTATTTTTTTTTGGCACCTATCAAGCTCTTTTGAGCTATTTTGGAGCAATTTCAATTTTAGTCAGGTTTTCTACCTTTGTTTATACCATTTTAAAACCTGATTCTTTGGACTTAGAAGGGAATTGAGTAGTTGAGTCCTCTCCCGAGCAACTAAAGTGACACTCTACAAAACCCTCATCATCCCATCATCTGATGAAAACGCTTTAGTCTGCCTTGAGAGAAAAAATCTTCGAGTGATTTTTGGTCCTGTCTGCATTAATGGAGAATGGAGACGAAGATTCAACCAAGAACTGTACGGGCTGTACAGTGACACTGACCTAGCCAGAAAAGTAAAGATCCAACGACTTAGATGGTTGGGTCATGTTGAGCGAATGGAAAATAATGCTCCGGCTCGTAGAGTCTTCGAATCCAACCCGGAAGGACGTCGCAGAAGAGGAAGACCGCGACTCCGGTGAAGCACACAGGTGGTAGAGGACCTGAACCAACTTGGCGTGTGAAACTGGAGACAGCTAGCCAGGGACCGAGCTTTCTGGAGAAGTTTGTTGGGTGAGGCCCTGGTCCGACCTCGACTGTAGCGCCACCATAAGTAAGTAAAGTGAGAAACCTCATTAGCAACAATGCTACTCGTCGCAGCTTTGCGGTTAAAAACTTCGCAAAAAAAAACCATTGATAAATCGTGTGAACTCGTCTAGAGCGGAGTTTAACTCAACGTTCTAGCCAGGGTTTCAGATTAAAGAGTAGGTACCGGAACTTTTATATGAAGTCAAATTTTATTTAAAATTTAACATCAATCGAGGAAATGCTACAAATAACCCTTAAGCATATACAAAAACACCAGTTTTGAAGCAATGGTTTATTTTATCAACACTTCGGTTACCAGCCATCGTGCGTGTCGGTCGTCCTGTTCGCGGTCGTCAATAATTCAATTTTTCTCACAAAATTGAGTGCAATTTGTTGCACTTTATCCATCTCACAAATGATTAAATAATTTCATTACGAAGAGCCTACCTACTCTTTTTTTTATAAAGTCTGACAAGTCTATAATAATATTTGTTAATACTTTTTTTACATGCAGTTTTCCATACACATTTTATTTTATTTGGCAATCCATATTAATAAAGTAAAGTGCGAATGTTCGCGCTTAAGTTCACAGATAATAAATCAAATTTGCATCCATTCTCTATCTTTGTATGTGGGAGAGAGGTGTATCTGGATATCCTTGCATTGCATACGGAAACCAGAAGCAGGATGAGTTAAAAAAAATATGTGTTCCAAGTAATTTAATGATCATTAATCTTTGCGGGATTATTATTATTCAAGCTGAAATTTATACGCTCCATACCGAACCGCATTGCATGTACCAACTACAAATGCTATCAAACTAGAGTTAAAGTCAGAACTCAGAAGTCGGTAGCGGCAACATTGGCGTTTACATTTATAACAAACACGTCTCTGTCTCTGTAAGCACTTACACCCACCTCACACTAGAAACAGGGGAATTTCAGCTTTTTATCGACATTTTAGTTGTACGTTTTCATACTCGACTCGTGTTGTCGACGACGACGAGTCCTAAATTTAATTTATCGTTTCTGACGCATCGCACGGATGTGCACTTTGTTAAATGCAAATTAAATTTATTATCGTAAAACGCGTGCAATATTCTTTTATAATGCTGTAAAGTTGAGAGGACTTAAAATTTTAAATGGTTGTCAGCATATGGCATTCAATTTTAGTTTTAATTTTTGAGAAAATGCATCCTTTATTGTCCAATGGACCATAAAAAAATTGCAGATACCAAAATTGATATGTTTTGTTTTCATAGCTCTTGCAGAAATGCGGTCATCTTGTTAAGACTGGCGTCAAATGCAGGAAGCAAATAAGCTGAAATTAGATGATGAGCATATAGTTGTTGTACTTTGCTTCCGCAACATCGTAAAACATTGAGTCTGGAAAACAGCATAACACCAAAGAATAGAAATCAGAAATCAGTGTTGCATTTGTTGTTAGAATAGAATTTTTTAAATTAAATTCTGAATTGAAAGCACTTGTTTCGCAATCATACTATGCTTGCAAAAATAAAAACTTGCGAAATTGTGAATACATACTTGTATTTGCTTTTATCCTTATCCCCGTATGGCAAGGTATTCAGTGTTGTTGCTGTTCGTACACCATAAACCTACTTCGAACGGATTTCGTGTGTTATTGTTATTTTGTTTTTGTTTTTATTTTTAATGGAAACTTTTAATTAAGTGGTAAGCCACAGACAGAAACAAATATTCCCTCTCACTGTTGCTCTACAGTCTTCGATGGCGACGAACGGTGTGGTTACAGTTAAATTATTTTCGTAAATGGAAAATATGTATTTCATTTTATATTTTTTTCTTAAATTGTAAACTTGTTGTATATTTGCTTGCAAATTTTCATTTAGTCGAACAAATTCGTACAACAAATTGTAGAACACAAGCTTCATCCATAGATTCATCCATAAATTCATAGCTATAGAGATTTGTTTGTAATTCAAAACGAATTGGATAAAGTTGTTGGAGAGTTTTACTTTAATTTTTTTGTATAAACAAAAAATTACATGCGTTTTGTGGTTGGAGCCGACAATAAAGTAATTAAAAGTGCAAAAGTAGTTGCTTTAAATATGAAAAATTCAAATAAATGCGTGTTTTAGGCGAATTAGAATTGTTGGCTTAGATTTGAGGTTTAAGTGGAACTTAATTCGGTTTGGAATTTGAAAATATAATTTTCAGATATTTTGTTAATGTTTTCTACTTTTTTTTTTTTTGTAATTTTAGTCTGAGTATGACTGTTTGGACCGACGCACGGAAACTCTTTCGAAATATTGCTTTTAGGCCTAAGAGAACGATTGGAAATGATCATGTTTGTGCTAAGCAAAATCTTTAATTAATATTACTGACGATCATAAAGGGTTTTTCAATAGGGAAGCTACAAAAGTAGACCGATAGAGACAGCAAACGACGCCATATTTTTTCCCGCTCTTACTCTTCAGTAAGGTATACGACCCAACAACGAGTCGAAATTATTAAAATTTACTACCGAAATTCGGAGTCAGTGGTCAACACTTTAAGAGCGCTACGTACAATTTATGGTCGTCATAATCGTCCTGCCAGATCAACAATTGAGCGTCTAGTAGAAAAATTTGAATCCACAGGCTCAGTACAAAATGTTCCCGTGCCAGTGAGGCAAAGAAATTCCCGTAGTGTCGAGAATATTGCTGCCGCTAGCGCATCAATTGCGGAAGACCCAAATCAGTCTCTGTCTGTGACGTCGTTGTGGCGAATTTCGCGAAAAGATCTTGGCCTACATCCTTACAAGATCAAATTGACGCAAGAACTGAAGCCGCTTGATCACCAGAAGCGTCGTATGTTCGTGAATTGGGCTGAGCAACAACTTGAAAATGATCCGGATTTTCATCGAAAAATCATCTTCAGCGATGAGGCTCATTTCTGGCTGGATGGCTTCGTCAATAAGCAAAATATGCGTTATTGGTCAGGCAGCAATCCACATGTGCTTCACGAGGCACCATTACATCCCGAAAAAATCACTGTTTGGTGCGGTTTACATGCTGGTGGTGTCATTGGGCCGTACTTCTTCCGTGATGATCAAGACCGGCACGTTACTGTGAATGGGAATCGCTACAGCTCAATGCTAATCGATTATTATTGGAATGAATTGGATGATAAGGACTTGGACGATATGTGGTTTCAACAGGACGGTGCCACATATCACACAGCGGGCCAAACAATCGAATTATTGAGAACGAAGTTCGATGAGCGCATTATCTCCAGAAATGGGCCTGTGAATTGGCCGCCTTGTTCATGGGATTTAACGCCGTTAGACTATTTCCTGTGGGGCTACGTCAAATCTATGGTTTATGCCAACAAGCCAGCGACGATTGATGAACTTCGTACGAATATCCAACGTAAAATTGCAGCAGTATCGGCCGATTTATCTTGAAAACCGTCGAAAATTGGGTTCAGCGTCTGGACTTCTGCAAGCGTGCCCGTGGTGGTCATGCAAAAGAAATCCATACATAATGGCATCAAATGTACTTCTACAGGAATAAAGAAATTCATTGATATCCAAAACCGTTTTTGTTTTATTTAAGAAAACTTTTGTTGCATCCCTATTGAAAAACCCTTTATTTCTTGATGTTAAGGGTTTTCCAATAAGAGGTGTTATTTTGAAAAGTCCGCTATTCCGGTAGCTGTCACTTTTGAAGTTGTCGTTTTTGACATTTGACAAGTTGACACTACGCCATTAATAAAAATGGAACGAGACATTCTTCAACAACGCATTGAAATTATTTAAATTTACTATAAAAATGGTGAATATTTGGCAGAGACGATTCGTAAAACTAAAACATTTTTGGGTCGTCGTGAAGCACCTTGTCGGACCGCAATACAGAAATTGGTGGACAAATTCGAGCTGTTGGGACAAATTAGTGATGTGAAGAATAAAACCCGTGCACATGGCTCAAGAACAACTGAGAAAATTGCTGTTGTAGCCCAAAGTTTTGAAGAAAACCCAGGTTTGTCCATTCCTCGTCGTTCTTTGGAATTAGTTCAGTTAACACAACAACTCAAGCCGGCTGATCATCAACAACGTAGTGTCTTTGCAGATCTTTTACGGGGAAAAATTTCCGGACCATGTTATCTCTTGAAAAGGTGATCGCAATTCGCCACCGAGATCTTGTGATTTAACACCTCGCGACTTCTTCCTTTGGGGCCACATGAACGATAAAGGCCACGCCAACAGCCCAGCGTCGATTTAAAACCTCAAAGATGGAATTCGTGAGGCTATCGAGGACATAGGAGAGCCACGTTATGGAAAATTTCATGAAAAGGATATGGTCCTGTAAGCGTGGTCGTGGCGGCCATTTGCCTGATGTTGTATTCTTTTATTAACGGCATATCTTTATAATGAAATAAACATCCGATCATTTATCTCAAAAAATTACATTTTTCTTTTAATATCAAAATAACACCTCTTATTGGAAAACCATTTATTTTAAAAGAGCGCATTGTTTTGACGTTTTAAAACATCGAAAAAAAGCATTCATAAACAAATAAATACATACAAACGCAACTACCAAAATACAAACATTTTAAAGTAATTTTCTTCGTTCTCCATGATTCTCATAATTTCGAGTACCCTAAAACTTCCGTTTAGGGAAGGCGTTATGACCTTATTTGCTAGCGTTGAGTTCACTATCAACTGCTAGTGAAATGTATGTGTTTGAACTCTGATGAAATCATATGGCAGATAAGCAATTGGAGATTAAATGTAAAAAACCAACAATTTTGCACAATTTCGATTGATTTTGCTTTAAGAAACACGTGAGAAAAGACCAACTGATAGAACTTATTTCAACAGCCTATTCGAAAAAGCAAAAAAAAACCACGCAGGCTAATACTAAAAACACCATTTTGCGCTTCAACTAAGTCGCCACATGGCCACCGTCATCAAATTCTGGCATCGGATATCTATGCAACCAAATACCAAAGTCACACAACAGCGCATAAAAGGATAAATGAAAACTTCTAGTTGAAAATTCGATAACCCAAAACAAATGAACTCTGAAAAAAAAGTATTCTTCAACCATCGCCGAAGCTGTTTGTTCTGTCAGGATCTTTTTTTTTTGCTTAGACTGATTCTTGCTGCACCCATGCTGTGTGTTTCATTCATGTTGTTGTTGTTTTTTTCTACTCAACTTCCCCTTCAAAGTGGCATCCTTGGTTGCAGCATGTTTTGCTCAAGGATTCTCAATGCATGTGTGGTTTTGTGAAAGTGGAACTTTTACTGTGTGATATGCAAATTTTTATGAAATTAGATTCTTTTCTATTTTGTGGGACAAATTTTGATGTCATGCGAAATTGCACAAACAAGAAAAATGAATGAGAAAAAAATTGTATTTTGAAGCGACGACGGACAAGAGAAATGCACCACATGGCGCGCGAACGACATCATACGGCGACAAGCGGGTGTTTCGTTTCGTATCTTCCCATCAGCAAATTTTAACGCTTCTCCATGTGACCTGCTTTTTATCCCATTCTCATATCTCTCCGCTCTCCATCTATGTCTCGACAAGCTGTTGTTGCTTAAGTCCTGTTTGTGGTTTAGAAAAAAATTTGAAATTTTGATTCGGGAGGAAAAATTGCTTCGAAAAATATTCCATCAATTTCGGTCAGTGTATAATTTTGAAAATCTTACTCAACGTCAATTAAATTTTCAGTTTTTTCAGTCCATTATGACTGCCATCAGCAATATCGCTTAATCTAATGAATATCAAAACTTCACCATTGTCACTTTGCTTAGAGTGTTGAAGCTTTTTTTTCACATCCATCACCAGAGCTTTGCACCCACCATGCACCAGCATCAAATTAACAGCAATGGATTTTTCTTTTCAATTTAGAGGACATCACCAAAAGAAGATGTCGTTTTTGTTTTTTAATGTATGAAGTATGAGCTTATATTCAGTTAGCAAACGCATCTGCTTTGTCATTTATTGAACGGTCCTTGAGAAAGGGTCCTTTCAGATTAATGATTTATTGTTATTGCTGTCAGTTGCAGTCACTCTTCAAGGACACTCATGTATAAGGGCTTACAAAACAAAAACTAAAAACACAAACTTCTGAAGGAAAAGTTTTCGCTAAGTAGACAAGACACCTGCATTATGATTATGGAGGTCTGGCAATGTTTGGTGGAAGTTTACAAGGAAAAACTCTCCCATGCACACATAATAATTTTTGGGGGTAGGTGGAAATTAGGTTGGTAAGACATGAAAACTCAAAAGCATAAGGAAAAGTTTTGAATTTAAAGCATCCTTGGCGCTTCTAATTTTCTATAATTATTTAATACACTTTACCGCGACAGAGTTCAAATTCAAATAGGTAACAGGCCAGGGAGGGACTTACTTGCTATGTGGTGGTTCTTTCAAGAAAAAATTAGAAATGGTCGAAACTGGTCTAATGCCATAAATACTTGTGTTTTTTTGTCACGACCACGACTTTAATTAATAAATGTCAACACGAACACTGCACATTCACTAATAATGCACCCTGAACTGGTATAAAAGTATAGGGGTAAATGGTATAATTTATATAAAACAAGTGTGTTATAAAAGATTTTGTGGAGGTGCTTGTTCACTCTTTTTTTGATAAAAACCAAAGCTTTAGCGATTGGTATAAACTGGTATAATGTTATCAATAATAATTCCGACAAAAAGCTAAATGGTATAAACAAAACTCTGACCTTATTACGGGGGTTAAATAAACATCATTTAAAAATTACATTAAATAACTAGAGATAGAGAGAGAGAGAGAGAGTGATCATATCGTGGTTGGTATAAAGTGGAAAAAGCTCGAAATTAATTTTTTATACCAATCGTTATTAAAATTGCTCTCCTATAGTCGAATTATCATCGATTGGTATTAAAATTGTTGAATTTTGCACTAAACAATAATTTTAGACCATTTAACTGCAACGTTTGCCAACTTTATGGATATTACGGGCCCATCTCCGTTTTATCCATGCATCAACATAAATTCGAATGAGCAAGTGCAAATTGCACCGCAAGTAACGTACCAAAAGAGTTGTGGATACATTTGTTGGTGTAACAGCATCCATAACCGTATATAGCATAGAATGGATGGAACCATACACTTTACTCACGGATATTCAAGTTAATTAGTTTCACTTTGATAACAGTCTATGCATCCTCACATGTATACGCTGCCGTTGGTTCATTCGTTGCTATAAGGAAAAAGCGCTCGAGAAGCGGCAAAGCAGATGGCGATACAAGATGCACTTGTTTCCATTTTATACCGTCTAACGAAATATTTCGTATACCAAGTTCCTGTTTAGAAGGAGCAAAACTTTCCATCATTCCATCACAGACAATCTAAAGAGCTCGTCTGATGTATCAAATTTAAACTTCATCTGTAGTCTATATGTCTATATGGGGTTATGGAAAGGATGCTCGTCGTGTGCTGAAGGTGCCGCAGGTATGGATTGAAGTTTAGGTTCTTGGTTCCTCGGAAAACTAGATAGATATGCATGCTGAAGAGATGATTTAGAATTGCCAGGGTAAAACTAATTACTTAAACGATGAAGACGATTTGAGAAATCCTGTGCATGTGCAAGCGATGTGTCTATCTGTCGGTAACATTATCACATCCGTTTATACATAAATACAGCTTCTCGGCACAGACGAGTCTCCTTCGATGTATGTGAAACATCCATGTGTGCCTTTGGAGCATATTGGTTGATAAGATGTTTTGTTGTCGAAAACATTTAAGTTCGTTCTTCGTGCCCGTCCCCCATCATTTATGGGGATAGACAAATTTAAACTACTTTATTTTCAATTGAAGTCGGACATGGAATTGGAGTGGGGTTTAAGTTGAGGTGGAAATGAAAAAAATGTTTCTGCAATATACAAATTGGCAGATGTTTAGTGTTAAATTTTCAACGACATTCCATTTTCTTAGTTGGAGCTTGCTAGTCGGATTCAAATTGAGGTGTGGAAATGTAATTTTAATGAAATAATGCCCGGAGATCATTGATGTTTTCAGGATGTCGATATGTGTGTACGAAGTCTTTGTAGTGCGTCCGGTGATTAGAAATTTGTTGAATGCAAATTGACTGTCGAAATTCAATTATTTTGGGTTTAAGACAATTTAAAGACATAAATTGTTATCAATTGATAGGAGAAGCAAATTTAACCATCGTAACTACTATAAATTGTTGGTTTCCTTATGCAAATCACGAAAATTATCTAAAGGCATTGATGCAAACAAGTTAATAATATAACATTCATTATGTGAGTAACAAACATCATTTCGTGTATTGCTCTATTCTGAAAGTGTGAAAAAATAAGCTTGCATAAGACTTCCCTTTGCAAGTTACGAAAGCCATCCTTTCAGTGTAAGAATAAACAATCATTGATGAAAATAAGTTGCATTAGGTGTAGCGTGATTGCCCTGCATAAGACTTCCTTTTGCAAGTAACAAAAACCATCCTTTTAGTGTTAAAAGAAAAAATCATTTATGAAAATAAGTGGCAGAAGCTATATCGACTCTTGAGGCATGAAAAATTAAGCTTGCACAAGATTTCCATTTGCAAGTTAAAAAGTCATCCTTTTAGTGTTGAAAGAAAAATCATTGATGACATAAAGTGGCACAAGGTGTATCGGGGCTTGTCCCTCTAGCGTGAAATGAGCTTGCATAAGACTTCCTTCTGCAAGTTACGAAAACAATCCTTTTACTGGTGAAAGAAAAAATCATTGATGAAAATAAGTGGCAGAAGGTATATCGACTCTTGTCCCTTGGCTTGCATAAGACATTCCTTTTGCAAGTTACAAAAGCCATCCTTTTAGTGTTTAAAGAAACAATCATTGATGAAAATAAGTGGCAGAAAGTGTGTCAGCGCTTGTTTCTGAAGCTTGAAGTAGCTTGCATAAGACTTCCTTTTGCAGTTCCGAAAGCCATCATTTTAGTGTTGTAAGAAACGTAGAAAATAAGAAAATAAGTGGCAGAAGGTGTATTGACGCTTGTCTCTAAAGTGTGAAAAACTTAGCTTGCATAAGACTTCCCTTTGCATGTTAGGAAGCCATATACTTTTTAGTGTTAGTTTTGTTGTAAGGCCTTGTTAAAATTTATTTTGAGTAGCTTAAACTTCCCTTAGCCAGCTTTTATAAGGTTCTGTTTAATTTTCTTGAAAAATCTGAAATCTATAGCTTGTTTGAAGTGCTCCAAAAGCGTTTGCAGAGGGTTTTGCAAGTCAACATAACTTATGTCTCCTTAAGCCTTATGAAGCTAAGTCGCTAACTAGTTTACGGATATTGAAAGACACTTCTGGCACCACTGTTCAGTGTTCCCATATTTTAAAAACTTCCGTTCAAACAAAAACACTAGATAACTTTGAATTCCAAATATTGTGTCCCAACTTAAATATGCTTTATCATTCCCACCGTAGTGTTTTAAATTAAATCAACTGCTTTATCAACTCTCTTCTTATCTCCAAATCCATTTCCTCAAAAATGCATACATACACACATACGTATTAACGTTTTTATTTTTAAGAAGCTGTTCCGCCTGAAATACATTCAGTCAAAGCTCCGTCGCTCTCATTGGTATACCGATTGATTTTTTTTTTCTTCGCAAAATGAACAAAAATACTCTCGTGGAAATTCCCCTCGAAGACTGGCCGAAACTTCGGGATCTATACACTCATCGCAAACTGGAACCAAATGCTTATTATTTGATACAAAATTACATCAGTTGGCTTGATCAAGATCCGTCTCTGAAAGATTTTGTCAAATTGTATTCCCTTAACGGTGATTGGAGCGATGGAACATATATTTCACAAGTAGGTAATTCAAATTTTTAAGCAGTATATTTTTTTGTTAACCTGGCAACTTTGTATTTCGAAGGACCATGGAAGGTATACCAACTTTAATACCTTAGCCGACCATCCACAGGAACGACTACTTGCAGCTCTCCAGTGTCTTGACAAGAACGAAGCTCACACTTTCAATGGTTGTCCGATGAGAATCAAACCAACAGTTGAAGCCTATTTGACATCGGTAGGAATCGATAAAGAAGCTCAGAAGAACAAAATTCAAAGAGTTATTTATCACCACATTGAGCTTCAAAAAGCGTTGGAATTCAAAATTGAGTAAGACTGATCTAAAAGTCACAAGAACACGATCGGTTATAAAATTTTTTTTTCAATGTAGACCACCAAGTGGAATAACTCTCTCCGCTGTTCGAATCGAAGACATTGAAACCATCCAAAAAGATTGGCCATTCTTCCATCCGGGAGCGGAACATTTTTTAGGTAGATTGATTAAATTTAACCTCAATATTGGGGCTTTCGATGAGAGTGGGAAATTAGTTGCATGTTGCTTGGTCTTGTCATTTGGAGCTCTGGGAATGTTACAAGTAGCTGAAGGTCACAAACGAAGGGGTCTTGGAAAACTGCTCGTCAAAGCTATGTCCAAAATGAGTGCAGAAAAAGGTGTTGAAACGTTTGCTGGCATTGTTCCAGACAATGCTGCGTCATTAAGTTTGTTCAAAAGCTTGGGGTTCCTGCCAATTGACGAATTATTTTTCTTATTAAATGTGCCATAAAAGAGAAAGTCTTAAAACCGTTTTTTTTTTATTATTTCGTTAAAGAAGTGTCAAATGCTTCGGTGAAGACAAGTCTTTCGAAATGCCTTCCCGACATCCGTAGCTTTCGTCTGCAACTGGTTAGACCAGAATATGCAAATAACCTCCGAACCGAGGCATATGATGGCAAAGGTGTATTGTACTTAAAAAATATTTTCTTCACAACCGGATATCGATCCAATGAACTCAAACTGCAGTCCTCATCAGCCAAATATCGATTGATTTCCCTGTTGATCTGAGTCAAGGGATCAAAAGCCTCTTTAACAATCGCTGAAAAGTGGAAGAGTATTCAAAATTATTATGAAACTGTAGCAAACATTTTTGGAGACAACTCACGTTTTGTTGTCTGTTCGAAATCAAAGAAACTCTCATCAACTGAAGTTTCTTTCAACGCAGACGATCGCAAAGATCTGTTTCCACTGGTCTCCGTTACATGCGTTTTGAACTCTCTGGCGTAGTTAATGAAACAAGACCAAACACTCTCAGTGGTTACTTTCGGAACAATCTGATTCAGGGCCTTGACAAATTTAAACTTAATAACCGGACAAGAAACCGCTGCAACCACAGCTTCCACACATTCAGGCTGCATTTCATAAAAATTCTGAAATCTCTGGAATAATTTATTCCCCATTTGCTCAACGGCAAATGACAAATATTTGAACGAGGTGTTGTCGAGTTTGTGCAGTTTGACCTTGATGGTGACCAGTGTTGGCAAAAAGTATCCATACAACATTTGGGAATCGGTTTGAAGGAATTTCAGTGCCGAGGCGATGGGCTCCATTAACTGGCAATATTCTTCCAAATAATCAATTTCGGCCGGCATAAAGGGCTCTGTTTCGAGGAAGATACACAAATTGTCGAGTTTGTTTTTGTAGTTTAACATGGAGCGAATGGATTCATAGAGTGTCGTCCAGTCAGTTGATGTGGGAAAAATCAGCGGAAACAGAACGAATGATTTTATCATTTCGCATTTTTGTGGCGAGGTGCATTTTGTCCAAATATCCGAACAACTGAAACAAAAATTTTCGATTAATATAAGGAAACATGACTCTTGAAGGAGATTTTACCGTTTAAACGCATCTTTGTGCAGTTGAAAAAGAGTATCGTTATGTTTGAGCAGCTCTGTGAAATCAGTTGTTACTAGAGAGAACAGATTTTGAATCACACACTCGTTGTGGGATGGTAATTTCTCTTCGAATTCCGAAAGATCTGACACTGATTGAGCTTGCTCTTGGTCTTCCTGCTCGGCACCAATGTCATAGTAATCTTAAATGAGTGATTGGTTAAGAAAAAAATTGTAAATTTGAAGTTTCACAACATACCATTGAGGCCATATTCCTTGAAGCAACTCACAACATCATCATCGCTGTTTGTAATTGTGCTTATTATTTGATCCTCACTTATTCCCATCTCATCATTTGTGCGTTCGATGAATTCTTGTATCTGTTGAAAGGCTGAATCGATAGGAAACGATCGCAATCCCAAAACAGCAGATTTCCGACAAAAAACCGAATTGATCCAATGACAAGTGTACCCAAAGACAAATTGCCCTTTGAACAGCCACACGTTGAGAGTCATACAAAAATACGAAACATTTGACAAAACGCTTTTCAGCTGGTCAAAGATTTTCGAATATCTAGTGTTGAGGATATGATTGTACACAGGTGCAGGATGTACAACCAACTTTGTTCCTTCGAATAGATTTATGAATGAAGGAGTTTGAACTATGGACAGAGGGAGAGCGTTTTCGATGAGAAATGTCAACACTTTTTCATCGAATCTGGACTCGGTTTCCTTAAATTCACTGGCTGCAGAAGTTGTTGTCGTCGATGATGGTGACGCTCCGGCAGTTAGCACTGAAGGTACTGAAGGCCTTTTTCTAATGACTCGCCTGTCCACGAGATACTTATCGTATTGACTTGGATGGCGTTTTTTCAGATGGGATAGAAAATTTGATGTGATGTTCATTGTGCCTCTTATTAATTTGCCCGATTCACAGAAGTTACATTCGGCCAACATTCCCCTGGAATTTTTGTTGGGCCCAGTGACGAGATCCTTACGGAAAAATGCAATTAAATGGCAAATTTAAGTATGATGATTTCGCAAAAAAAAAATTTCTTCTATTTTTTTAAATAAATTGTACACAAAACACCGACAAACTTGTTGTTCTCTTAAGTGCATATAGAAAAAAAAAACACTTACTGTTTGAATAACTGTGAAATATGAGCCATTTAAGAGTAACGGTAGTTTTCTAGTATTCAATTTACGATTAGCATCTGTTAGCAAAGCGCGACTTGCATACCTGAAAGTAAGGATTATGTTACCAAGAACAAATACGTTCGATTCGAACTAGGGATTTCCTAGAAGAATATCTGTAAAGTGGTGAGCAAACAGTGTAGAGTTGCAGAGTTGACAAGGTAAGGCCTTACACTGAGCACATTACGAAGCAAGTGACTACGTAGTCAACTCGTTCTGATTGGTAGAAAACATGTAATCAACCAATCACAACGAGATGACTACGTATTCACTAGGTTTCGGAATGCGCTCCGCTCACTCTTCGCAAAAGGCAGTATTCATTAAAAATAAAACAAAACTTTTAATCACGATAAACTATTATGCTACTAATTTTCAGTGATTTTAATTAAAAAAAAACGACTATTCCACTCTTATTCCATTGGTTAACTAATCCATAGAATAGAGGCTGAACTATAATACAATTTTGCGCACGCAAGCACGCTTAAGCAACGTTCGTTAACTTTCCATTCAACTTTTACTAGTGCGGTTCCCTTCGCTCACTGCTTAAGTGAATTTGACAATTTGAAGAAGAGAAGGCCAAGCCTACTTTTTTTGCTTAGGCAGAACTATACTTAACGGAACGAAGCGGAGCGGACGGAGCCATCCGTAACTGAGCGAGAACAAGAAATTTGTATATTGTGCCCTAAATAGCGGATTGCTCCATTTCATCAATTTTCGTTCAGTTTTGCTTGCGGACGAAAATTTGACAGCTGAGTGGATTTATTGATTTTTCTGAAGAGAAAGTCGATTTGTTGTTGTTTTAAGTATTTAATTCCTAGAAGAGAAGATATTTATTTGTTGTATGGCAACCAAAATTCACAAACTTGAAAATAAAAAGCAGAAGTTTTATTGTGAATGATACTTTCGTGCACATCCGTTTATTATGGGTTAAGTGTTTACTAGACAATTCGGAAGGTAACGCTTCGTTCGGTTCTGACACTACTTCCGTTCGCTTCCTCTTATTATTTTCGTCCGGTTTTTGACATTAGCTACGGAAGTTCACTTAAACAATTATAGTTCGGGCTTAAGAGTTAAAATTTCTCATCAATAAAAGTAATTTATTTCCGGAATAGTAGAGTGACGTTAACCAGCAATTTCTCTTTTATACATTTTAATGCCTTCGCTAAAAGCTACCCTGACAGAATTCTATCATTGGAATTGTACAAAACTGGAACGCAAATCATTGGAACGATTCGAGCAAAATGAATTTACAATCGGAAAATGGAAAAACATAGTTTATTGATAAAATTAGTGTGTAATTGAACTGTTTTATATCACTTCTATTTTGAAAATATAGTTAAATATCAATTCAAAGATTTGTCCAGATCCATTTTAATGAAAGCTACACATATGCAACTGGCCTCTAACGATCAATAACGATTGAAATTCGACTAAATAACATTCGATTCTTAGTATTTTTCTATTTTTAATCTTCTGACATCAAATTCACCCTTTTAAAAATTAATTAATTAAACCAAAAACAAAAATTAATTACTTTATTTCTTTAGGCTTTTCGTCGATTTGTTCAGGGTTGGTATTTTGCATTTTTGGTACAACTCCTTTTGAATCACAAATGGCATTATGAAAACTCTCCAAAACAACATCTGCTTCTTTTTTCACAACGCTTTCGTCAATATCGACAAAGGTTACGCTATCATCTGACTCCCAGCTGCAATCCATTTCAATTTCAATCACTCTACAGTCTACACAAAATGTAATTAAATTGTTTGGAAAATCAATTCACTTCACAAAAGAAACTTGTTTATTTGACACAACTGATAATCCACAACTTTGACAAAGTTTAACTCATCAAATATGAACAACAAACACCACAAACAAAATATCTCAAACTAACAACTTTCCACAAGAATATTTGCGATTCGCGAAATCACAAGATAAATAAAATAAAAATCCAGCACAACAGAGACACATTCAACTCTCTACCACAAATAACTCAATCCAACAAAGAGAAAACTCATTAAAGCTTTTTTTTAGACTACAATTGTAAAAATAATTCAAAAAATATTTAATTGATTTAAATTGAATTCTCAATTAATTTCCAGAGATGACTTAAACAACAAATTACTTTCTCCCAATTCTAATGGAAGTGGAAGGTGAATAAAATTGAATAATAAAATAATGCCAATGTCGATGGGTTGTTTTCGTCGAGTCGATACACTCGCTCTCCTAAACTATATGAGTGAGACCAAAAATACATTGACAGAGCATATAATACTGTTCAGTGTTCAGCAGGCAGCAGGTAGTCTTGTCTTGTAACAAGTTATCAACACTGGATATGGAGTCGATGTTCTCATCTCATATCAGCTAAGTATATAGACATTTGGTAGAGTGTGCGAAGAAACGACGAATTGTATTTGTATTGTGTATTTGTAATACCATACTGGTTGGCATGTTCTGCTGTCTGCTCTGTCGTGGAAAAATAATTTAATTGAATTCGTAATGGTGATTGTCGAGTGTTTCAATCATACAGTAGAATTGTTTTAGTTTGAAATTGAATGTTTTGAACAGTAATTCATTGATTTTATTTACGTTCAATGAATATAAATTTTTCGTATATTTTCTGTATCTTGCATAACAACTTGTTATGAATTCAATAATTAAATTCACTTTTTATCGATTTTTATAAGCAAAATGAGTTTTTTATGTTAATCGTTATTGGGAGTACCTTTTACCTTGGAAAAAAATTGATTTCAATTAAACTTTGTGCTTTGAAAAATCTTATTTGTTTAAATAATACATTCTTATTCCATTTTATCATTTGTTTGATGAATGTGCGTGTTAACCTTTAAAATTTTAACAGTAATTAAAAATTTAATTAAAAAAATAACAATGAATTTCAATTTCAATTGAAAAATGTTTTCGTTGAGTTAATGCGCTCTTTCTCTTGAATACATGTAATCTGTTAAAATATGTGTATGTACCACACAACACACAACACAGAGTTCTTTGCCATTAAATTTGAATGCTTATGTATTCTTTAGTTCTCCTTCTCCACTGTATACTTAGAAAACAAAATTTACTTGAGTGTGACAGTTTAACAGTAGAACTGGTGACATTTTAATTTGGAATAATTTGAATATTGCATGATTTTCAATTGAAAGTTCAACAACTACAAAATTTATAATTCCAAATGAATGTCTTTTTGTATTTTTAAGAATGGGATAAATATTTTAGTAGTTTTTCTTCTGTTTACTAATTAAGATAACTCCATACAAAAGACTAGCGAAAAAAGTTGCTAGTATTGCCTTTTCAACTTTCGACGAAGATTATATTCCATTCGATAGACAATCATTAAAAGTAGGTGAATACTTACTGTTACTGATCTATTCCGCTGAAAACTGAGGATTTGAAAAAAATAACAACAAATATTTTTTTATTTTTATTTTTAATAATTTATTATGTTTTGTTCGTGAAATAACCGTGAAATATAAATGTAGGTATGTATATTTTTAATATATGTAAGTACCCTTAAAAGCTTAGCCGGATCCGAAGCAATTTTTAAAATTTACGAAGTTAAAATAAAAGAAAAAAAATAACAAAATAAGAAAATATATTTTTTGAACAGTTGTTCTCCAAAAATACTGTACCATTTCGATACCTGAATGCTTACTTAAAGAAACAAAAATTTTCATTTGTTTTTTCCCAAACAAATGCTGCTCTCAAAGCTTCCACAGGAATTTCAGTTCGGTCCTCGATTAAACTGAGAAGAATGTGTTTCAATTTCTTGATCCATCGAATTTAATAGTCTAAGCAAATTATCCTCTTCTACTTCTCCAAAAGGTTCTCTTTTAATCACTGGTGTTTCTTGAATAGAAGGCTCAGTTCTCTGAGTTATCATCGCACTGCCCTGAGTTATTGATAGCATTGGTAGTTGAGCATTGGCAATACTTGCCGAAATTGAAGGAGGAACCAATGCTATCGGTTCAGTAGCTACAACAGGAGGAGCCATTGTGTGGGTATCAGTTCCAGCAGGAGCAACTGTTTCGGTTTCGACTTTAACCCACTTGATTTCAAGGCTTCTGTATTTCTTTATAACACAAATACTGGGATGATCCAAGAAGTTTGATCCCAAAACTAGTGGAAAATCTTGTATATCATCTTCGACGATGAATATATCGATGACCAACGAAACATCACCAATGCCAACGTTTTTCGTAATTTTACCGAGTGTCCTCGATGAGGTTGAAGCAAATCCATTGATCTCTAGACTACAAGGTTCCATTTTCCAATCGTGCCTCTCAAATTCGCTTTTCTGAAGTGTTGTACAATCACTGCCAAGATTCACTAGAGCAGTTACATAAATATTTTCGATTCGTACTGGTTTCAAGAGTTCGCTCAGGTTGCGATTTGATCTAATTGATGAAGTCAACGTTTCATTTGCCGAACGTTCTATTGCTCGAGCTTGATTTTCGAAGGCCAAACTTTGAGAATATTTTTGTTCGACCAAAGTACCGATAGGTTTCACTATTAGACGTGGCTTTTTTGCTGGCGGACTATGTTCGGTGATTCGTTCGTTTCGTAAAATTCGTTCCTTACAATCTCTTGCGCTGTGGCCATTCCGCCTGCAGGTTCTGCAAAATAATTCACGATCGGACTCAGTAAACTTGCATTCCCGTGTTGAATGTCCATCTTTTTTGCATATCCTGCAATAAGGGTCACGTTCACGACTGCGAGAACGTCGTTGTGCTCTAATAACTTCGGAACTTCTTGTGTCATCGACTTTGCATTCTCTTGTCGAGTGACCTTCAATTTTGCAATTTCGACAATAGCCAACAATTTTACTCTCTTGTGGTCTTCTGACTTCGTCAGCGTTTTCGAACTTACAGTCCTTTGTGTAGTGACCGCTTGTTCTGCATAATCTGCAAAACAATGCATGATTGTGATCAGAACCAGACGGTTTTATGATAACCTGTTGCTGGACGACCCTGCAGTTATTAGCGTTATGACCATAGGCCTTGCACGTTCCGCAATAATTTTCGTGAGTCGATAAGTTTATCCTACGGCCGCGCTCAAAATCAAGCGATGAACTGCGATCGCGATCGTCCCTGATGCTATGATGTCTAGGTCTGGATGATCTGGAATCCCGTTCAATCTCACCACCATGCTGAAGAAGTTCTGGACCATCTAAATTGCAATCTCTCGTTGAATGTCCTTCCATTCTGCATATCCTGCAATAACCTCGCTGTCTTCCATCATCTAAACTAGGAGAAGATCTCGCCGAATCTTGTTGCAATGAACATTCCCTCGTCGAATGGCCTTCTACCTTGCAGTTTCTACAAAATCCAATAATTGTTTTCTCGATACTCGGACTCGGTGGCCTTGTCTCGCAATCGCGGGTATAGTGACCTGTTCTTTTGCATTTTCTGCAAAACACTGCCCTGTTCAGCTTGTTGTCGTTAGGCTTTATCAAAATTGCATCTGCGATGCGCTTGCACTCTCTCGTAGAATGACCTGGTCGATCACATATTCTACAAACTGGTTCACGTTTTCCTACCATTTCCAAATTATTCCGAGGATCGACAAAATTATTCTCCTGACGCCAGCCATGCATAGAACCACGAATGGAATGGGGTGAACGCTCAGATCTAGCCCTTGATGCACTTCTTCGTTGAATTTGTTCTTCGTCATCATCATGAAACTTTTCAAAGGCTTTTTTCCTTGCTTCACAAACCTCAGCCCAATGCCCTTTTTCATAGCAAAAGTAGCAAACTACTTCACTTTGCGGGCAATCTGCTCGACCATGCCCTGGATTTTTGCATTCGGGACAAATTTCTTTGAAGCGGCACTCTTCAGTTGTATGACCTGCATTCTGGCAGTGATCGCAAAATTTTGTATTAAAAAAACAACTCTCAAAGGAGTGGCCGTAGTTTTTGCACGTTCTACAATACAATTTTCTCTTCCTCTTTGGCATATCCTCTTGTTTAATGAATACTTCGGTTGATGGACACGCACTTGCCAAGTGTCCAGGTTGACGACAGTTGAAGCAGATTTTCTTTGTTGGTTCAGCTTTTTCTTGTGAATGATTTCGACGACCAAGCTGATGCCTCAAATCATCGTTGTTCTCCTTGATTGTGTGCATTTTGATAATTGATAACAATTCGTCGACACTTAAGCAATCCGAATCAATTAATTTATTTCTCAAGATGTGGTCCCTTATGCCCAGGATAATGTAGTTTATTGTTGCTTCCACACTGATATCGCACTTCAAAGCTATCCGTTCAATGCTAAAAACATAATTCTCATAACTTTCGTCGTCTTCTTTTTTACGACGAACCAATTGCTCAAGCAAGTCAGCCTTCGACTCAGTTTCATTGTTAGAAAAACGACGCACAAATTGCCTTTTGAATTCTTGCCAACTCTGGCACATACTCTCCTTATGCCAGCGCTTGGCTTCATCTTGAAGTCGAAGTGTTGCGTAAACAAGCGTCAAACGGTCATCCCAGGCATAAATTTCTCTAATATCTTCCACTGTTTCGATCCATTCTCTGGCTTTTAGTTTTGAAGAACTTCCTTTAAACGATGGAATTAAATCATGAATCTCATCAGCGTCCACTACAACAGGAGGATTCGATCTGTGTTGGTGAGAATCTAAATTTCGATCCATGCTTTTTCTTTTAATGGCGACTTTTATTGTTTCAACAACGCTTGGTTCGCGAAAACGCTCATTCGAATTATTATGACGATATCTATTCATTTTATTTTGTCACCAATGATTTTATAAGTTTATTCAAGTTTATTCACAACAAAAAGAGAAAACAGAAAATGTTTAGGTACTTTTTATTCTTCTTAACGCGCACAACTGGTCAATAACTCGTGAAAATTAAAACTGCTGCAATTTTTCGGCTTGTTTTCAGATACATACTATTATATACACACAGACTGCCAACACAATAAACGCCAACAAAAACCTCTCGCTCTCAGTAAACTGAAATAATCTCAGTATGTAAATGCGCATGTATGAGTATTTGTACAAGAAGAACTGCCGCGGCCGCTCTGTGTCTCAAACCAAAACAAGGGATAATTTGTATTGCTTCTTTGTCCTTTTTGAATAATCCTGAGAATTCTTATATTAAAAAATATTGAAAACAACATACATTAAGGTACGTTGGATTAAAAAAAGAGGTATAATGGATGTAAGTGTATGTCTGGTCTGTAGGGGTTGTGAATGGTATTAATCTCAAAAGTCTATGTAGGTATGTACCTGAATCTGATAAAATCTTGTATGTAGTGTGAACAGACAATTTTTCGGTTTTCGGATAAAGCAAATATGGTGACCATTGTTGTCTTTCCCAGCTTTGTAAATTATTGCACTCATAATCAGCTTCATTTTTTATTGAATTTGGATTCGTCATCGAACAGGCTTAGGTTTCAAGTATTTTCACAATAATTCACACAAAAAATCGTGTATCGCAAAAAGTTTATATATGCGAAACAAATTTTTGTACAACATCGAAAACATAAGAGCAGTCATCCTAAAGAAACAGCCGGCTTGAATTCAACACAAACTTATTACTTTTGCGCACACCATGTGATCTGAGTTAAATATGGTTGGAATGCTTATGTATATTGTTTACATAATACAAGAAAACAATACTACAGAAATGATACGCTCTGCCGCTGCTCGCTGAGTCGCTGGTTGTTACAAAAATTCAAAAATTGGTATTCTCAGCTCTTCTCTCAATAAACAATTTTTTTGCGCTTGTCTTGCGTCTTTCATTGCCATTGCCCTTTCATTTTAAGTTCCCTGTTTTGAGGTATTTTCATTCTTCTGCACTGCTTGTCTTGCAATTTTATTGCGCACATGCATATGAAAAATTGATGGGAAAAATTATATACACATGTAGATGTAGGTTAAGTCTGCCGCTCACATGGGGGAATATCAAACTTCTTTTGAGACAAGAAAAAAGTAAAAAACAAAGATCCACCACCAACGGAATGGCGGTGTGCGGTGACACACTAGGTGTTCGATAAAAATACACGTCGAGAAAAATATGCTTTTTAAGTGAGTGATGATACCTTGTGCAAACTCAAAATAAACTCGATAACAATCAAAAAGTGTGGAGTGTTTTCGGTGGTTGTTTTTTATTTTTATGGAGTACCTCACTGATACACAATATTTTTATGCCTAAATATTATTGTGTGTAGTGTACGCTACGGATATGTATTGTATTCTTTTTCTGTGAAACAAGAAAAACATCGTGTTCGTGTAGCAGCTACCTAGGAAGAACCGACCGGGCGTAAGATTGTGTCTTATTATTATTACATACTTCAATGTACAGTAGGGCGATGAAAAAAAATTGATGACATAAATTCTGAAAACCATAGAATTACTATTCGTTTTTGAAGTGTTGCAATTGCAACCACAGTGTTAGCTTTGAGAACATTGCGTTGGTTGTTTATATTTAACGAGGTGATTATCATCCAGCATTACCACACTCAAAAAAAAAAAAAGAAGATTTGGCAAAATAGCCTCTAATTAAAATCCTCTAATAAGTAGCTTACAGTTGGATTTTTAATCTGATCTTGGAAGAGCGGCGTAATTGTCAAGCTAACACGGTTTAATGATTGCAGTAAATCTACTTCGAAAGGAGTTATGCGGTAACACTGCATGATTCGGAATTTCTTGTGTTTAATGACGTATTTTTCTTGGCCTATATTGGTGTTCTCTATTAGAGGGCGACACCATGAACAGAGATGTTAGAAATACCTACATCTTTTTCATCTATTACCTGCATTAATTAGAAAATTTAAATGCATCTAATTATACCTACTTATGCACAAATAATTTGTGGACTACGGATAAGGATCTGCTAGGTGATTTGCTAGGATATCATCATATAGGACTTGAACTAAGGAGTGATGAAAAGGTTTTGGTCTTTCTTAGGAATTGGGGATAGGAACCAAGTCAAAGGGCACAAGTCAATAACTCTTTAACCTCATGACATGACGTTTATGATAAATTGAACGAAGTTCTATTGATTTTCACAGAATCTAGCTTCGCCATCTACCGAGACTCCTGCTTGATTGAGTTTATTGGTTAAAATAATTTAAACTGTCAAAGACTACAACTAACCTCAAAGAAAGGCACATATACCTACTGAATTCACTCTCCCGACGACTCACGCTTAATGATACTGATACCTTCCATCAAATATCATCTATAATTGCCTCGTCTCTAGGGAAACATGCCATCTCCCTTATTGACTCATCTCCAGCATTAATTTACATAATAATCTATCGTGCCTGCATCAAGATGCAATATCTTGTAACGAACGACTCAATACAATCACGCTAGCTCTTTGCTGCTGCTACATGTGACTGTATAGCTACAAAATATTCCATAAAGCAAAATGGAACCAAGCGCATGAATTCTGTTATCAAAAGTCTCAGCGAGAACCTGCAATTTTCGTGAAATCTGATATTTCCACGGAAATCCGCTTGACAATCGCAAGCAAACCCCCATTTTCATGAGCTCCACAGCTCCAAACGTTGCGCCATTCCCCATATCATCAGTCCACCTGCAGTTTGTTATCTTTTGTTCATTTAATTTCCTTTGTTGTTGCCAGTGGAAACGTGAAACGATGATGATGTTTCGCTCTTTTGCTATTTGCTCACTGTTACAACCAGGCACAAGGCACTACAACATCCTTGTTGCGAGTTTTCTGTTCTGTTTCTGACTTGCAATTTGTGCCATCCTTTTTGCATTCCCAAACTAAAAAATCATGGTTTCTTGGAAATACCTTTTCTATATTTTTTTACAATTCATGTTTCTTTTATTTCCATAATAAGGAACAGTTTTTTTTTTTTTAGGTAAAAGGATTCATAAGTTTTAAATCATGCTAAACGGAAACTTTGGCTCCCATGAGCGTGTAAATAGGACCCAAGGACATGAAGTTCGTCTCCTTTGGTGATTGCCTGCCAACGAGGAAATCATAATTTCATAAGTCCTTATAGTTAGGACGGAAAGCGTCAATGTTGTCACCAATTGGTTAGAAGTCAGTTATCTATCGCAGGCAGAAAAATGCAACAGAAGAAGATGGAAATGGAAATGGAAACACTGCGAAGAAAATTGAACACGGAAGTCCTTGCTGTGTGCTGTGCGGATGGACGCAGGAAAAGTAAGGAAGTGAATTTAACAAAGATTAAAACTAATAATAACTTTTGAGTAGATTCGGCTGCTTGTTGAGGTGCTGTGCTGGGTTGTGTATCGAGAAGAAAAAAATATCCTTCGACAATCGCTAGAAAATGGTAATTCGAAATGACAACTTGGGTAGAAGTCGAATTGTAGGAGGCAGGATACCGCGTAATCATCAAGGAGTTGAAAATTTTATTTTAAGTTCGAAGGATGCGGACCGGAAGAACAGTCGGGGTCGCTCTCTGTAGAGCGGATATAGATATAGACGTTTCGTTGTTAAGGGTTTGGATGTTTTATGATTAGACGGAAGGTTCACAATGGTTTGAAGTATTTTTTTTTCAGTGGAAAATTTTAATGAGATAATAATTTTGTAGTTAAGCAAGTTATGAAAGGAAGAATGCTTTCCGATTGCCGCCGCACAATCGACCGACATTTCATTTTTTGTTGAATGCGTCCTTGTTGAATATAAGTTCAAAACTAGTCCCAAAGGAATGCTTCCTTTATGGAACGATTCACTTAACTAATTGCTTCTGTAAACTAACTGAAAATATTTTTGAGACAAAGTTTAAAGTACTTCTCTTTTCAGTTCGGTTTCAAAAGCTTATTTTAAGTTGATTCCTCTTTCAACACACAAGACTGCATCATTTCTATACGTCGATAGTGCCTTTTTGGTTTTAGGAACTCTGGATATAAATTTCAACGACAATTTATGCAAAATCCTCTTTTTCTATATTTATTGAAACAGAGATAGAGACCGAAAGAGAAAGACCGCACATTCAATTGGTGATGTCAAGCGAAAGAAAAGCCTTAAATCACTTGCCCAAGAATAAACAAAAAAAGTATTAAATTTAACTTTATTGAATCGAACAGTTTTCAATGACTTTTTACTTCACGAGGGGTGTTTGTGTGTACAAGGCTGAAAAAGAGCACACTTTAGCATTTTGTCAAAATCAAAGACAAGTGAGCAGCGAGTAGAGCAAAAAAAAGAAAAGAGCGGACACTATTGAAAACTATCCGGTCCCTGTGTTGTTCTTTGTTGGATTTCCGAAAAGGCTTTATATAAAAGTTCCAATGATATACCTAAAATCAATTGAAAAAGTTTAATTTGTTGTCACTTTTGAAACAGAGAAGTCCTGCTAACTCGTTATCTACTCGAAAAGGGATAGATAAAAGTTTTATAGGAAGAACTTTTATTTTGTTTGGGTTCAATTGAATAGTGCAATCGAACATACCTCCGATATGTAGTGCTAGTGTCACTTTGACAGTATACGAGTATTTTTTGACGTTAAACTTGAAATATTGAAGTTGAGAAGTGAAATGGCAATACAGATTTTTGTGAAAATCTCAACTTCTGTACACAAAAGTTAAGTAGCAACTTTCGGAGACGATTTTGTTGTTGGTTTGATTTATCTGTCAAAAGTTGGTTTTGGAACTTTTGTCATACGATGAGGACTAACAGTTCCTGTCTTTGGATGATTTTTGATGGAAGCAAAACAGAAGAATGAAAGCTAGTTCCTAACCACAAACAGCCAAATAAATAAGCACCGATTAGCTCGCAGTTTCTTAGCTCAAATGCCTAGAAGAGTAACGGGCCAAGAACAACACCCGACGTTTCTTTAAAAGGTCGAAGCAATTAGCTTCTGGTTTCAGAACCGACGAACCAGCGAAGCACAGGAAATTGTAGATGTAAAGATATTCAGCCAGCACTTCTACCCCTGCTGAATGCGCATAATGTTGAGAGAGCCAATGACGAAGAGAAACAGAACCAGTCAATGAAGACCGAGCCCCAGTCCCCAGCACATAAGAGGTAGAAAGAGCCATCCAAAAGCTAAAAAATAACAAGTCCGCCTGGTCGGAGGGCATACCTACGGAACTCTTTAAATATGGAGATATTTTGATGAACCACATGCACCAGGTCATCAACAAAGTGTGGGAGGGATAATGCATGTCCATTGATCGGTTGATAAGCTCCATATGCCCCATCTACAAAAAAGGAGATTATATGTCATGCAAGAACTACCGAGGCATATCCCTGCTTTTTGTTCCATACAAAATCCTATCCAACGAACTGTGTGAGCGTCTCAAACCTTTCTGCAACACAATAATCGGCACGTACCAGTGTGGCCTTAGGCCAAATGTTTACACTGAGGCAGATCCTAGAAAAGAAAAACGAATTTCAAGTCGAAACCCACCATCTTTTAATCGACTTCAAAGCTGCTTATGATAGCATCCACCTCTAAGAGCTTATGATGGCGAGGTCTGAATTCGGGATCCTGAAAAAATTGATCCAGCTGTGCTGCATGACGCTAAACAATACGCAGTTCAGTGTGCAAATAGGTATAACAGCTCATCCGAGTTGTTCCAAACAAGCCCAGGGTTTAGACAAGGAGATGCGCTGTCATGTGATTTCTTAATCATAGTCCTGGAGCAGATAGTGCGCAAGGCAGGTGTGAGCACGGAAAACACTGTGCATGCTATCAACAAACATAGCAGCATCTGTCCACCACCTAGTCCAAACGTCACTGTTGGTAACAGCTATTTCGAGGTAGTTAGGAACAAACATCAATCCCAAAAACGACACCTTAGTGGAGATCCGAAGAAGAATAACCCTAGCGAACCGATGCTGCTTTGGTTTGGCAAAACAACTGGGTACACTCCGGCCGGCGTGCCGAGTGCTGGACGGTTAGTAAAAAAGGGGAATCGATACTGGGCACTTTCGAAAGAAAAATTCTACGACGGATTTTCGGTGGATGTAGTTCAGAAAGCCAAGAAAAGACTACATTGGCTCGGCACATCGAGCAAATGCACGACAACCAACGCTCCAGCCAAGAAGTCTTCTCATCGCAGCCCCCAGATTCGATACGACAAAGAAGACCGAAACTACGGTACAAGGATCAAGTAACGGCGGATACCAGAGCGCTTGGTTTTGACGACTGGGGAGTGCATGCGCGGGACCGTTCCCGATGGAAAGCTCCAGTATCTCAGGCTGAGATCCTTCGTGGATTGGGAGCTGGTTAAGTAAGTAAGAATAAGCGAAGGATTAACACTTATTTTGTGTTACTCACTTATTTCACCATGGAGGATGAAGGTTACAAAAATGAAAAAAAAAACACTGCTTATGTGCTCAGTTCTTTTGACCGCGCCACAATCGATTTCTTTGTAGCTATATAGCAAAGAAAACAGCAAATTGGTGGCCAAGTACAACAAAGAATTCCAAAAGGGAATTCTCGCTAAACGTCACTTAACTATTCCGTGAACAAGTTACTTGTAATTGAGAAGAAATTTTGATCCATGGAATTGACTCTTATTCTATGGCTTAGTTAACCTGTGGAATAAGAGCAGAATAGGCGGTTTTTCTTAATATTGCCTGAAGTTGGCAGCAACACTGATTGAGCTGAAAAAGTCAGGGTAAAACAAATTAAATTACTGACGAAAGAACAACAGTTCTCCGGCTCGAAAATTCCTCGAATCGAACCTCCTATCCAAAAAAGCACCGGACTCCGTTCATATCCACAAAAGTTACGCCAAAAACATTCCATGATGAAGTCAACTGTGTGTTGAGTTAGCAATAAGTGTGCTTCTACATGACAGAAAATAAGCAATCTCTTCCGACACTAAATACTTAACTCTTTTCAAAATTAATTTCAAGCTAATCCATGCCCTATTGATTTGGCCAAAAACACTCTCATCCGCAGCCATAACAATCATCATACGATGTCGAAAATTCCGTTCATATAATTTGGTTTGCCAATATTATCACCACACACATATCTACTAGCTCTGTGTCTGTGTCGAACGTTGTCGTTTCCATTTTCCCCAGTCCGTCAAAGGCACAATGCCAAGGAAATTATTACAAAAGCACAACTTTCGTCTAAACTCAATTTTGAGATAAATATGAAACTGCAAAACAGATGATTGCTGAAAATTGCGTCGTCACATCCAGAGGATGTCAACGGGTTCCAAGTCCATATAATGCATCGTAGTCTTCATCCTCCTTAGTCCTTATATTGTAGTCATGTCTGCTGAATGCATGTTTGGGAGTCCTTGTTGAATGGCGGCAAATACAGGCGAAGGGAGAGTAAACAAATGATATTGGGTTGTTTCGTGTCGGCTAGTTTCAGTTTATTTCTTTTTGTTGATGTTGGCAATTTAACTTTTCTGCATATACTGGTTTATTCAATATGAAAATATCAAAAATTCTGGCATTCGTAGAACTTCATAAAACTTGCCAACAGGTAAAATTTTGCATACATCCTGCGACACGGGAGTGACAAAAATGAAAAACTATATCGCCCTTTCTGTTGTATGGAAATGCAATTTAGAAAATTTCAACACAGTCATATGAAATGAATTTGAAATTGTTTGCACTTCGCTCAGAGCAGCATCGAAAAAAGGTGTTAGATGAATTGCCGGAGTTGTTTTCGGTATTGTTCGTGTTCCATTTAAAATCTACTCAATCAAGGCTTAATTTAGTGTCTGTGCTAATTGGTTTTGAAGGTCGTGCTGCTGCTACTGCTGCTTTGGTAGTGCTGAAGTAATTAAGTCCTTGAAAAATGGTTTTTCTTAGAAGGTATTTCGAATAGGTATATAGAAATGCTTATCCATTGTCTTTTGTCTTCTTAGATTAGAGAGATGAAGTCTTGAGAAGAAATTATTTGCCAAACAAAGAATGTGGGCATGGAAGCACGTTTTTGAGTTGAGAAAAGGTAAACGCTTTTTAAATATTCAAGGTGAATGTTTGAGAGGGTATTTTGGGACACGTAATTAAGATCCTTGAAACAAATCAAATCACGTAAAGTGTGTAAAAGTCTTTAACCACGTTTTCTACTTAAGATGCATTACACAGGAGAATGAGAATGATGGGTTTACTTTGCGGAAGAATAGACGAAATGAATTAGGCTTCGAGGGGGGCGGAAAATGTATAGGTATAGACCTTTTTGAAGGATTGCCCGGGCTATGGTTTAAATTTTTAATTAAACTATCCTTAAGAGGCTGTTGGATATTATTTATTATCGCAGTAACTCTTGATGGTAGAATGTAAGGAGATGTTAACAGGGTGTTTAAGGGAAATTTTGAGTGAAGACGGGATCATACACCTTCACATCTAAATACATTTTGACGGTAATCCTATGGAATTCATGGTCCTGAAAATGTTTGAAAAAGCCCTTTGACTGTCAAAAGTGATGGTTCCAAGGGCTACTTAAAATTCCGAGCAGACCAAAAAGCTCTTAAAATCATTTCCAAATGTCGTTAAGATAAATTTCAATTTCCAACGCTTTTTTATGAGACATTTTCCAACTCTTTGACAGTAAAGTGACACCTTTGCATCCTTTGGCAACTTCCTTGATTGTTATTAAGAGAAAAGAGAGTCAAAGTGAATTTGAGGAGCTGCTCTTATAGCACATCACAAAATCTAAATAAAAAACCTCAAATAAATATTAAAAACAATAATTTCAAAAATATTGTAGCCAAAACCATCAATCAGTATCAATGTCATAACCGAACCATATTCCCCGAAAAACCATTCTAACAATAATAATAAACGAAAGGAAATGTCACTGACAGTATTAAAAAAACCGACAAAAAAAACTTTATTACCAACATTCGTTGGCATTCATCGACATGAAGCTCATAAAAGCAAGACACAGCACCCAATTACCGAACGAAAATATGAATTGAGTTCCCATTTACAGTCATTTTAAAAACGAATTGGCATCCGTGATGTTCCAACTATTGCTTCTGCTGTGGCTGTCATGGTATCGCAGGAGTTTTTTTTCGAGTCTTGAATTCCATGGCAACTGATGGCATTGCACGGCACGTTCATAGAATAATATGACATTTATGACAGTTCTCTGAGTGTAACAATCAACTACCGACTGTCATTAAATTACTGTCGCCAGTCGCAGCGCAGTGACAAGGACAACTACAACACTTCTATCGCATCTCGAATTTTGTGGGTGTGTGCAAGTATTTTCTTTTGAATAAAAATTGGTTCTTTTTTTGTGTGTGTCTTAAAGTCCCTGGAGAATACGGAAAGTTGCAGTAAAAAGCCCGAGTTTTCGACCCCCGGCATTGGGTCGAAAACTCGAAAGTGACGATAAAAGAAGAAGGATTTTTGTTCCAACAATGTAAGCAGCGCGTAAAATGTTCGCAAACATTCCATTCCGCATCAGCAGTTTGGGTTGGATGATAAGCCTTCCCTTCGTCTTCTTATATGAATTCCGTTGCGTGTATATGGTGGATGTAAAATCTACCGATATGTGACAGGATGTGGAAGGAAGGATGTGCAGCCAAAGCTAAAGCTGGATGTTGAATGTTACTGCTGATGCTGACTGTATGGCAATGAGCTCACGGAATGCACATTAAAAGTCATAAAAAGCAAAAAGCGACAAAGCGAATAGAGCAAACTTATACTGCCGATGTCGAAGTCGATAGAAGATTTGTATTTGTGTACTTATACCGCTACTTATAGACGGAGAAATAAAGTTGATGTGACATTTTGTGGGAGCAAGAAGTCAACAAATAAAATTAACGAACATTTTATTTCGACAATGATAAGGGACAGTGATGGAACACGTTCGGAAATAGTTATTCTGTTGAAGAATTATTTTTAGAAATTCAAAAGAAGTTATCACTTCGGTAGAGCTTCGGAACAGTTTCTGTAAGGTTTCGGTAGTACTTCGGCAAGTGATGTTTCACGTTCCTAAATAGTTATTCTGTTGAAAACTGATTTTTATAAATTCAATAGAAGTCATTACTTCGGTACAGCTTCGGAAAAGTTTCGGTAGGACTTCGATAAGTGTTGTAACACGTTTCGAAATAGTTATTATTTTGAAGTGTAACTTTTAGAAATTCTAAAGAAGTTATTACTTCCGTAAAGCTTCGAAAAAGTTTCGTTAAGGTTTCGGTAATGATTCAACAGCAAAACTCGTTGCTTATTCATCCTCAAGTTCTCATATAGTTATAAAATGCAAAGAGAGAACTTTCTACAAAATTTCAATGACACTGAAAACTGAATGTCAAGTTCTTTCATTCAAATGTCAAAACTCTTCCCCATTGAATGCTGCCACTGAGCAAACAACATCACAAAAGTCTTTATCAAACGCACTTCATTAGTTGTAATTTGTATTTCCGTTTCCCATATGCTTGCTAACCTTGTTCCTTTGTATAACATCACTGCATCAAGGATACAAGTCGTCAATAGGATGTCCCTATGAATGTCATTGCAAAATAACAAAAAACACCATCAAACCAACTAACAACCAGCTCTATACCGTACAGCATATGAATGAGCGTAAAAAGAACCAGCTATAATAAATTTTTGTGTGGACATTACAAAGTGTAGTCTGATTTACGGACAACTTTGTCCTCGGGAAACCTTACAATTTAGTCCTTCGCATGTATAAAGGGACACATCCGGACCTCTATCACCTCACATTACCGCACTTGTCCTGTCATCGTGGTTACCGGGCTTCACAATATACTGTAAGTTGAATGCGGCAGTAGCCGCCACCACCGTTCTAAGTCAAGGACGAAGCATCCATGTTCCATGTGTGACGCCCCAGTGCACCTCTCCTTAGGCATTTTTCCGTCAAGGATATCTAGCACTTATTCCTGTATCAAACCCACCCACACACACGTTTCCCCTTCCTCACCTCAATATGGCGTATATCACTTGACACAATTTATTTGTGTGCCCCTTTCACCTAGGCATGCACAAGAACGACAAACTAGAATTAGAACAAGTACACAGGACGTCATACATTAAAAAAAAAACAGATACACGGCACGTTAACACACCAACAAACAAATACACCGGAATGCTTGTTGCACTGAAGACATTTTAATGGAATATCCGTTTTCTAACGTATAAAAAGGTGCTTGTTGCAGTTTGGTTTTCATATTCCAGCGCATCCGAGAGTGAATAGGGCATTGCACATTTTTAATATACACCCTACCTCACACATGGTATTTGTAAAGGTTGCAGTGTGGGCGGAAGGATATGGCTACCACTGCACAAGATCAAGGAGCAAACGCGGCATCATCATCATTGGGGACGGCATATATTATAGAAGAAAAGGAATGTCGTTATGAACCTGTGTGGACGAGACAAAGCAAAATGATAAAATGGGCATAATGGCGAGATATCCTTGACAGGAAAAGTCATACTTTTGTTCGAATACTCTGAATAGCAAAGAGACCTGTCAGTTTGATAGACAGGTAACTTTCAGGCGGATAAATTAAAACGTTTTGGCTAGAACAATTCGTACATAAAACAACAACAACAAATGTATGAGTTCTCGGAAGGGACGGTTGGCTATTCATCAGTCTTGACAAAGGCGAAGACATGATTACATTGTCTTTGTCGACGACGCATTTCAAATGGTTTTTGGTAGATGACTATTTTTGGTGTTGAGTGAGTATTGAGAACTGACCTACCTCTTTTCATCGGTTGCATGAATTGTGGACGTGGGCTGTAATTCTCTTTTGGGGTATGCGCAGTAGAAAAGTGAATTTTGGAACAACAAGAACAGCAGCATGGAGAAAAGGGAAATTGTTGCTACAGGGGAAGTTGTGGGCATTTTGGAAATGAACCAACTGGGTGGATTGCAATTTCTTCGAAGGTCCTTGGTAGCAGTTGACATTGCAACAAGTTGTATTACTATTGAGGATATGAATATTCATTTTCAAGTCATTTCAATCGTTGAAGAAGACAGATTTTGAGAACAATTTTAGAAAGGACTATACAAGATATTTGTCTAGTAGAAGTCTGAGCTATGTCAAGTGCCACGAGGAGTGCTGTACTGCTGTATTGGGAACCGCCAGCGGTATTGCACTTGCTGGTGAAGATGATGAAGAGCTTAAGCCTTCTATTGCTAAGTGCCAAGAAGGGTGTTTCATCGGCTGCTCTACCGCATCCGTCGCTTGGCATACTGTGGAAAATAAGGATGGCTGCACTGGTTTCACTTGAAACCAGTAATCTTGAATGCGCCATAACCATTTTTGACCAAAGTCCTTCAATTTGGAAATCCATTTTACGACTTCGGTCTTCAATAGAAGAATCAACAGACAAAAGTAATAAAAACCTTAATACTGCACAATTTTACTCTTTGTAAGCCTTAACAAAAATTCTTTAACTTCTCAATGTACAACAAATTCAAGCCAGCAACGTTAATTACTCTGACCTCCTACAGAAGACTCCTTAACGTAAATCAACATCCTTGAAACCAACTGACACTGTCTCAATTTCCAGACAATCAACCCAGTTGCCCTGGCACTACCATACCAATGGTATCCTAGCTACTCCCAGGTAGGTACGTCCATGTATAATTGATTCCTTAAAATAACAATGTCCCATCGATTCATTGACTTTAAGTACTTGTAATCATCCTTGTAAGTTCTTGTTTCATAAAATATTGCCCGAGCATGGAATTTAATTAACAAAAGACAAAACCAATCTACTGACATACCTTTATACCAGCCAAAAGACAAACGCAAGAATTCTCCAATGCCAAAAGTAATCAATGTACCAAAAGTCTCCTCAGGACTGTTCCCTACACTTCTATATAAAGTCTCTGCAGGATGTTCTACGCGATTCTAGAGTGCATTGTCCGATTCTTAGCAGATTCGTAAATGTGTGTCCATCTGATTGGACATATAGAGTTTCTTTGTCCTTCCTTAACGAGATTGAGAGAGTATTCTCGAGTGGCTGTTACAGTTTATGTAAATATCTTGCCGCCAGCATATCACCTCATCATCATAATCGTTATATCGAATTCTCGAATGCATGCATAGCGTTAAAAGTCAATTCCTAATACTATAATTCGCCATTATTAAATCCATACGATATCTGCACATGTCACTTGTTTGGACATCATCTGACGTGTCGTGCGTCGTTGTCAGCATCGAAGGATCGTCCAAATGACCATCACTGTTGCAGTCCGAAATAAATACATATCCCCAATGCAACATGACGCAACGAACGTGTTGACCTCATTAACAAATTTCATCCAGCACCACTCAGCCGTCCGTCCGTGAAATGTTGTATCAATAAATTTCGACATGTGCTTGCCATTATTAGAACAAATGAAATTTCACATGAAAGATTCATCAAATTATTGATATTACTCCAGATTGATTGTGTTTTGAATTTTCTATATTCGGTCGAGTTTTTATCCCTCCGGCGTTGATGAAAATTTGCCTCCTGAAATACAGCCCTCCTTTTCCTTGCCATTGTCCCTGATTTCGATTCCATCATCAGCCATCATCACAATGCGATTCAATTTCGAATCGATGGAAACAAATTTAGTTGGATGCATGGATGAGGGAGCATTCCATCCACTTAACAAAATTAAACATGGCACCAATCCTCAACATTTGTATAGGTCTACGTAACGTATATCGAAACTAAACACAAACATTGCCCAAAAATATTCCTCTCCTCGCTACTAGTGTAAATTCAACATGTATCTCACTTTCAAGGATTCGTTTTCCTGATGTGTATTTATATGCTCTGATGCTGATGGCAAAAGGTTCAGGCCAGGCTTTATGCACAAAAAGGATAAAAAAAAAAATAACAAAAGAACAATAGAATGTAGGTCCTGGCTTGTAAGTTAGAAGTTCGAAGTGTAATCATATCTCTGCTCTTGGTCATGGTATTGTGCCACACTGCCACACAAAAAAGGATCAAATATCTCTAGAGTAGATGGCAGTCATTGTAACTGGAACATGCACTCTTCTTTTTGGCAATGTAAATCTGCGATTATTTTAAGAGCGGAGTATCCATCTCGCATCCATCTATATTTATCTATGTGGCATTTAGAGTATCTATTTGCGAGTTGAGACCTGCCATCATGGCTTGTCTCTGGTATTCTGGGTCTGGCCGTCTATGCCCAGGGACAAAGACTAATGACAGTTTGGCTTAAATGTGCATGTTAAATGTGTTTTTGTGGGGATCTGGTATAGTAAAATGATGACTTTCGGGTTAGACGAGTTTCCATTTTGGTGGGTATTTCGTTTTTGTATAGTTGGTTTCGGGGGCTCGACTCTCAGGTTCAATTAAAGTTGACAGCTGTTAGCTTTATGCCCAAACAAACCCAATTCGGCTTGTTTCTATATAGCATGGTTAATGGTCGTTTAATTAAAAAAAAAGAACTGAAAAGAGCCAGAACAAAACAAGAAGAAAAATTTGTTTTCACAGCGACATTGTGTTTGTTTTAATTGAATAAGTTATAAGCACTTTTGATGGGCTATGAACTTGACCTAATTTGATATTTATCCATGAACTTTTGGCAGTTGATGTCAAATTGGTGATGTGAATACGAATCACGAATGGAAGCTCATGAAATGATAAACGAGAGAGCTGTTGGAATGACGAAGGGGTACCGCACTTTAACCCTTTAAATGTCAATTATCTGTCAGAATTATGTCAAATATGGACAAGAGAAGCGTTTGTTGTTTATGAACTCAAAATTTAACTGTGAATAATTTAGGGCTTCAAAACTTTGAATGAAAGTTTCATTAGACAACAAATTTACAAAAAACAAGCAAACAGATTTCAAGTCTTCTTTGTTTTGTAAAAGCGTTGTTGGTGTAGTTTGTTTCCCAAAAACAGGAAATTAGGATCGGATTTTGAGTGTTGAAATGACGTCAATGAATCTTCTATTCCTGAAAATTTCAATGACAAGTAAAAACAAAATGTTAAAAAGAATTCGACATTCACGTAGTGCTGATTAAGAAGATATTTCATTTGAGTACCAGCGAAATTGGGTTATACTGCTGGTAGCTCCTGCAACCGCGAGTAGCGACGTGCTACTTGTAACGATGAATTATTTTCAATTAATGACATAATTTCAAGGACACATTTCAAATGATGAAAATATTTTAAAGCATACTTTTGTCATGAAATATTTTGTAGCCTACTTTAAGGATAAACTGATTTATTTGGTATTTTAAAATTCACATTGAGTTTCTGTTGCTCCATAAAGGTTGGCAACGAGCTTACGGAATCTTTCGACGTCAAAAAAGGATTCAGACAAGGCGATGCACTGTCATGCGATTTCCTAACTTCGTTCTGAGGAAGATAGATGCAAACTCCAACGTCAACACCACCAGAGGCACTGTAAAACTGTACAACACACTCATCATCCCAGTCCAGCTGTAATGTGCAGAAGCATGGAACCGTGAAATGTGCCTTAGCTGTTTCAGAGAAAGTTTCTTCGGGTCATCTTTGGCCCCATGTGCATTGAAGGGGAAAGGCGAGGAAGATACAACAACGAACTTTACGGGTTTGTACAATGACATGGACCTACCAGAAGGGTCCAAGGTCCAAGACTCAGATGGCTTCGGTCATTTAGAGCGAATGGACACAATGCTCCGGGCCCGGAAATCCTTCGACACTAAGTTCCGAGGACGTAAAAGGAGAAAGACCGCGACTCAGGTGGCGCACTCAAATGGAAGAGGACCTCAATTTAACTTTGGAGTGCAAACTGGAGACGACTAGCTAAGGATCGCGCTTGCTGGCGGAGACTGTTGATTGAGGCCCAAGTCCACAACGGACTGTAGCGCCACCTTAAGTAAGTACGCATTGAGTTTCTGTAAGAAATGTAGCAAGAGGACCATACTTTTTTCAAGAAGTGAGACCTTAAATGAAACAATTTTGATCTTTTTTTCATTATTGTTTACTAATTTTTGGATACATATGGGATTGACAGGATATATATTGTGTTGCCGGACCAAAATGTTCATTGTTTTAACTGTTTAGTACTTGAAAGCAATACCAGTACTATATACTTGCTTTTCGCTAGAGCAATGGTTGGTAATACCCGCACTAGGGTAACCCATTGGCTGTAGCGTAATAATTTTATGTGCGTTGATCAGGATCATAGAAGATGCGGGTTCGAGTCCTATTTGTTCGTTCATGGGAGGGTACTGCCACTAATGAAATGACGAATCTTATAAGCCGTTTACAGTCGCCATAAAATTAAAGTTCCCCAATTCTTCTCACGGACTAACTTTGGCTTTGGTTCTTCAGATTACGTGGAGAAATTGCTCAAAATGTTTGCTTTCTTTGATTCTAAATAGAAATTGGTTTTCAACGTATTCAAGTTTTGCAATTTGTTATATGTCACATTTTGTGGTTTAAACTTTTTCCTAACCTCCTCTCTCCCTGTTTTGTTTACGTCTGCTATTCTTAGCCTATTTACGAGGAAAGTATTCATTCCGAAGGGTGCTAATCTGTTGTTCTTATCGCTTTTAGAGTTAAAGTTGCAATTGACCAGCTTGTAGTATTAAAACTGTTTCGAAACCTTTCTACGTTTTATCCAAATTTCAACAGAGCATCTTTTGAATGTGGGTTTTCACCCGTTTTTCATTGCTAGAAATTCTAGGCCTCCTTCAAAAAGCTCTCGTCAAGTTTAACTCCGAGATCTGTCTGAACTTAACTCCGTCCCCGAAAACCCGTTAAAATTGGTTTGAGTATTTAACTTTGAAAGTTTTAGAAAACAAACAAGATTTCATTATTAACTTCTTACCTCACACACAGGTGGATACACTTTTAAAAACCGTTAAAATCTTGCAGCCGTTAAAAGGAAAATAATGGGGTTTTCGGAAACAGGAAAGTATGACAGTAAGTGTCATACTCCATGCTAATACCATGTTCCACAAATTCCCTCTTAATATTTCCCAGTTGAAATAGGAACAGGTAAAAATGCCCTCATCACGAAAATAAAGCTTCTGCTAGCTTTCTTTTACAAAACGAGAAGCTTAAGGTTGTGAAGTGTAATTTAAGTTCGTTTAAAGATTACGTATATATTCCAAAAGCCCATTTCCAAAGGAAAAGCACTTTTTCTTTCAATTTGAACGGCTTAAAGCTTTACTAAGCTTTCACAAGAAAGCTTTACGACTTTTCCGAAACTTAAAATTTAAATCAAACTAAGATAAGTCCGAAAAGTGAGTTTCCGAAAAAGCACAACAGTAAGGTTTTTGTCATATATAAAGAAATTTATTTGTAAAAAAGCTTTTTGGGACAGCTTATAATCGTTTTTCCTTCTTACTAAATCCGACAGAGGCTCTTAAGAAAAATCAAATAAAATAGGCCATTTTTAAGATCAAGCCCAAAAACATTCAAATAAAACCACGCACTTCAAGTATTGCCTTCAAAAAGTCGACAGCCGTAACAGTACTGAAGCAAGTTCCGGCCTGTTCTCAATGCACTATTCAAGTATGAATATTTAATCTCTGAATAATTTCCAAGCAAAACCAAACATCCTTTAAAATCTTTTCCGGAATAGGAAATTGATTCTGTCTGCACACAAAAATACTCCCAAAAGACCAAAAATAGTTTCGATTGACCATGCAAAGCAATACACACACAGAAGACAAAAGTAGATAAGTCTGTTTATAAATATTTTCTCAGATATCGTTGCGTAAATCTATGCACATTGTAGCTTATAAAACTTTCACACAATACTTTATAAACTATGGGCAGAAAACTCTCGGAATCCAGCTCAACACCCAATGTCTGTCAATAAATGAATCTCACACTACGCTGTTCATTTCGCAGTCGAACTGAAGATTTTGACCAACTAAATCCATAATAAAGTTGAGATTTCTACTTCAAACATCGAAGCACTGCTATATCGCATATATTTGACCATCAGAGATAGCTGTTGAAGATTGTGTATCATCGGAACAAGGGATAGGTTGCTCGAAGCCATACATTATTACTTCCGAGATCCGATACAATAAGGACGTGACCTCAATAAACAATATTTCTCAGAATTCGAACCAGAAACAGTTACAGCAGCCAGCAGTGGCAGCTTTTGCAAAAGTTTTATATAGATATCTGGGCAAAAATCAAATCCCAGAGATGTCCTTTGGTCCATCAAATCGATAATTTCTTCGATCATTATGTACCAAGAAAAGAAGCACTCAGTGCCATAAGAAAGTTGGTTTATACATTTAACCGCTCTAACCAACACCACATACGGATGGCTGTTTAGCTGTAATAGATGATATGAGAGTGCCTCAAGCATCAGCATTCAGGATAAAATTGAAATATCCAACAAAAAATATAGCATAACATCATCAGCCCACAGGACGAGAGGAAGACAACCAAGGACGACGACTTGAGATTGCAAATGCAACGAGTTCATCTATTATCCTAGCAACACTCATCCGCACACATCAAGAAACATATACAATCCGTTTGTTTAAGATTCCAAAAAGGAAACAAACATTCTCAACTCGATTCGAGTCGAGGAAATGATGCTCCATCAGCTCTGGAATTATTTTGTGGCTAAAATATTCTTCAGTTCGCCACATCATCGTCCTGGGGATTGGTTGGGGATTATTTTACTTCAGCTCCTTGTGATTCACAACCAATACTCAGCCAGCTCGTTTATCATTAATTATTAAGGACTGTCAGTTTGGGTATATTTCTGTTATAGTGGAATAGGTTTTACTTCTTCCTCCATGTTGATGAGAAGCAGGATTATTGTTTAGATGTGTTTGTGTTTGACTAGGATGTAGTCAAGTTGCATTTACACTGGCCTAATGATTGCTTAACAGAGAGTAGAATTTTCCAGGTGATTTAGCAGCTCATAAGTCTTGGGTAAACTTACACTGTTGAGCTGGTGAAGATGAATGCATGCTACAGAACATGGGTAAGATGAGATGAGGTTGCTTTCAATACACTTGACATATGCGTTGTATCGAACTAAATGGTATATTTTCTTAGGAGTTTATTTAATAGTCCAGGATGAATTTAAAAAAAAAACCTGTTATTCATCAGACTTTAGACTTACACCTGTTAGTCCCTTAAAGTTCTTTAAAATTGTATTAAGCATAAATAATAATCTGCACAACAGTAAGGATATTTACAGTCGCACAAGCCCCCAACCTCTACTTTTGTATTTGTGAATACATTTCCAATACAAAGCTATCAGATGCACAGTTTTCCGGTTCATTATGTAATTCAGGATCTGGAAATGAAGCATTTGAAATTTATAAATAAATCAAAATTGTATGAAATTTATCAATTCAATCTGCATTTGACTAAATAAATATCAAAACAATAAACAGATGGCCATTTTTGATGGAGTGTAATGAAATTTGTCTTAACAGGAGCAACATTTGTGTTTGAAGTTAGTCGAGCAGACTGTTTTCATAATGAACGAATGAGGCTTGAACCATTCCATTTTCAAAAAATAACCACAAATTTTGAAAGAAATGTTTTTTTAAATGTAATTTTAGAGGGTTGTAAAGGCATAAGGACGAAATTTTAATTTCAAGACGGAGTAAGAGTGACAGAAAATAACGATGTGAAAAATTATGAGGTATGATGAACAAACTAAATTTTTTCAATTAGAGATATTCAAAGAAAAGTAAAAGCCTTGAGTCGAATTTGTTCGAGTGTAAGACAGGAGAAGAGTGATCGAAAATTATGAAGTATGATTTACAAATTAAACATCTTTTCAGTTAGAGTATTAAAAAAAAAGCAAAAGCATTGAGTCGAATTTATTCGAGTTAAAGATAGAGTACGAGTGACAGGGAAAATTTCGATGTAGAAAATGAGGTCGGGTGAAATTCGGTTTTATATCAGGGAATATGTTCGACGAAATGCAAAAAGCCTTAGTCGATTTTTTTCGGGTTAAATACAGAGTACGAGTAACAGAGAAAATTTCGATGTGGTATGATTAAATTTTGATTTTTATCAAGAAAAATGTCGAAGAAAAGCAAAATTGTCGGTGACACGAATAGGCTCTAAACAATTTTCGAAAAACAATTCGAAATTCGAGCTCTGATTGCCGAGATATCGGTTGCAGAGGAAGGTACCTACTCATATGAAGCGTTAATCGTGCTGGCGACAAAAACCAAGAAAAATGGTTATAACTCGACACCAAGACCTCAAAAGTGTTTCTGTGAATGAAAAAAGCGTTCAGGCCTTTGCCTTCCTGTATCATTCGCTATAGGCTACTTGAGAGGATTATGACACATCAAATGACCTAATAAGAGAAACTTATGAATGGACAAAACATCATAAATATATCCATCGCCTAGAGTTGGATATTTTTCGAGTTAAAGAGAGTGTTCCAGGCGACTGCTCCTGGGAACGAAAGCGAATTTGACTATGAATAGATTTGTAGTAAGAAGAGTCTTGAAAACACGCAGATCTAAGAATAATTCAATGATGTTGAAATTGTACAAAATATTTATCAAATTTGTTCTAGTTAAAGAGAATATTCGAGTAGCAAAGAAAATGTCGAACACAAAAATTTCCGAAGTGTGATTAACGAGTGGAACTTTTTGAGAAAGACATATTCGAATAACAGTGCAGTTCGACTCACAATCGCCTTTAGTCGAATTTGTTCGAGTTAAAGAGAGTGTTCAAGTGACAGAGAAAATTCCGTTTTCAAAAAATCGTGAGGTATGATTAACATGTGGAACTTTTTGTCTAAGACATATTCGAATAACAGTGCAGTTTGACTCACAGCGACTGCTCCTGGGAACGAAAGCAAATTCGACTACGAATAGATTTGTAGTAAGGAGAGTCTCTAAAAAACTCAGATCTAAGAATAACTCAATCATGTTGAAATTGTACAAAATATTTATCGAATCGCCCTTAGTCGAATTTGTTCGAGTTAAAGAGAATGTTCGAGTGAAAGAGAAAATGTCGAACCCAAAAATTTTCGCGGTATGATTAACGAGTGGAACGTTTTGAGAAAGACATATTCGAATAACAGTGCAGTTCGACTCACAGTGACTGCTACCGGGAACGAAAGCAATTTCGACTAAGAATGAATTTTGAAGGTGTAAGAATAACTGAATCATGTTGAAATTGTACAAAATGTCTTTTACGATCAAAAATGGATTTCTTAAATCTCAAATTCAAGCCTCCTACACAAAACATTTAACTAGGATTCCAGAGGTCGACATTTTTCTTTACTCCAGAAGATTGATTCTGTAAAGCGAAACTGTTTACAACTAAGAAACAACTTTTTGTAACCGAGAACTTTACTTGCACCAACATTTGCTCAACTAGTAATAAAAATTAACTTTGTGGAAGCAAATATTTTGCCAGCATTTAATTTGTGCAATCTCTTTTGAAACTACTTTAAAAGCAGAAGTTTTCCAGTTTTCAAGAACTTTCCTAGAACCTACTCCATCCTCTAACTGAATCAATTTCTTTACAGGGAATGTTGTGTGCAAGCATCGTTCTCTCAACCATCCTAGTCGATTTGAAAAAAAGGAAAAGTGTATAAGGAAGAAAAACTGGTAACCTACCTACCCAAATATTTTTCTATAATTTTATTCAAAATCTTCAAGTTCATAGCGAACCCCTGCTGCGGAGCACTGAAACATGCCACTTCATTACTGGGGCAATATTGTCTTTGCATTTAATAAATCACCTCATAGCCATTATTCGCTGGCCAACCTATCCTCTTCCCTTTCTGTATTGAGGAAGACACACATAAACGACGATGACGAAAGACTAATGATTGAAGTGCCTTCATAAACCCTCCAGGACGAACCGCACCAGACATCCTCGACATAGTTCGCTTGAGTGCAGATTCTTTTTGTCATCGCGCACTAAATTTAATAACAACCCCCAAGTGGGCACCCAAAAGTAGCGAAAAAAAAAACTTCTCACGAAAAACCTTTCATCATCACCATCATTGTCAAACCGAAGGACATTAAACTAAAATGTAGGTAAAAAAAAATAATAAGAAACGAATCCTTGATACACCTGGAAGCAGAAACAACAAAATAAGAGAATCCTTATTCACTGTGGAACTTAAATGAAGCATCCTTGAGTGGTGTGCCACACACAAGAAGAGTGTACTTAAACAATGTCGAGGACGAAGTGAACGACTAGGATGACAATCTACCGCAGGATATACACAGCCATACACATCCATCCCAAAAAAAAAAAAAAAAAAAACAAATTGCAGTAAAACTTGTAAAAGCAAAACCCAAGACTTGGACTAGCTAGACATGCTTTTCAAAAATTACAAAAAAAAAAAAACAAAAAACCATCATCCATAGTCAGGAGCAGAAACTTGTTACATTTTCAAACTCTAAACACTTTTTTCTTTGCTATCTCGGGCCAAGTTTAGAGACAGCTATGATGTTAGTGTGTACTTTAAGGTTTGGACATGCTGTTGCAATGGTTTTTGAATTTTAGTGTTCGTCCTTGTGGTTATTTGTTAAATTTTTTGTTCACTACTTCCTTGCGCTATTTTCATCTCCTGAGTGTCCTTTGTCAATTTTTTTTCTCTGTAAACAAAAATGTAAGGAAAAAAATCGATGAAAAATAATCACAAGGTGAAGAAGTTTTTTCATTGGAAAAGTTTTGACTGCGACTCTCTCTTTTGGCCAACGAGTTGCACAGGGAAACCCTTAAAAAGTGAAATATCTATCCAAAATGTCTTCTTAAATTTTCTTCGCAGTATTTTCGAGTGATTTTTTGGGGCAATCCTTTTTTTGAAATTAATTTTATTTAATTTGGTATGCTCCCAGGCTTCAAAATATATTGATGCACTTCTTCAAGCTTAGCACCATCGCATCGGTTCCTATACTCTTTTGTCCTTCAAAATTGATAATTAAAACGAATTTACTCGCAAAAGTGTCGAGACAAACGGAATCCAAATTAATGAGAAATCCATTTTCAAATCTAGCTCCTCTTTATTTCATTAGCTTGTTCCTGTCAAATAAAATGCGCATTTCTTTCCTCATTCCAAAAAAAAAAAAAAATCACTGCCGAGAAAGGACACCAAACACAGCCAAGGACACAACGAAATAAATTGTAATCTTTGAACTAAGAACTCTCAAAGACTAAGATGGATGGATGGTTAAGAGTTTTTTCTCTCATTGTTATTTTTTGCCCTTCGCTTTTGGAAAATAACTACCTACTATTCTCCCAAATGCATTTCATGACAAATTCATTTCGCCTTTGTCCTTTGCATACCTACTTACTTTCTAGTAGAACGAGTCTATTCCATTTTCTACTGTTTTCCAATCCAAATCCAAACATCACCGAGATAAAAATAAGACAAAAAGAAAAATAAGGAATAACACAAAGTAGTTGTAATAGAAGGGAAGGATAGCAGAGTGAGTAGAGGGGGAGGGGGGGGGATGGCAGAATTGCTAAACCGATTGAAATTGAATATTCCCGTTCCGTTAATTCCGGGCTTAGGACAAACACTAAAAAGTAATCCATTTGAATTCTCAAAGGGGCCCAATGGAATTGCAAAAGTTTTATTAGGTTTTTCACTTCCTTTCAATATTTCTGTGCAGCATCCTTTGACGTCCTTCACGACACAATTCTCGACTCCAAGACTCCGACTCGACAACGTGATGCTGCTTCGATGGCCTTCTTTGTGATTTCTATTCACAATATACACTAACATAGGGCTAGGGCCCCTATACTTACCACGGAGTATAGGGCACCTACAACCCCCTCTTCAAAACCAATCCCATGTTAATGTTACAGTCTTTCCGTTTCGCTCTTATAAGTATTTTTCGACTTTGATGTTCAGGATGAAATAATGATTATTCAACTTCATTGCTTTCGTCAGTGAGAGAAGAACAAAAAAATATCCAAGCAAACAAATCCAAAGGACGAAAGCATCCAAGTCGCCATCGCCATCGCACATCCGTCGAATTGAAAAGTGAGAAAATTCGAAATTATTATGTGTCACTCAAATGGCTGAACTTAGAAAAGTACTTAGGATTCAGTATTGTATTTGTATACACAAAACAACTTCAAAGGATTTGTTTTCGGAGTAGAATTAGAAATGTTAAAAGCTTTTGACATTTGGATGGCGCCAGAAGTGCACAGGCACACAAGCTATTCATGCTTGAAATCAATGAGTAAATCGCGATTGCAAAATGTGTTGAAATATGTGTCGGGAGTGTCAAGGCATCGCAAAAATGACTTTTGAGAGTAATGAGATGTCAGGAAGGGTGAAGTGACGTGAGACAACGTTTTTACGTCAGCTAGGGTCTTCAGGTTGATGTTTGCTATATCCCTGACTGTTTCTTAGGTTTATTTGGTCACTCACTTTTCATGAAATTTTCCTTAGCCAAATCGCAAAGTGGCTGCCCTATATCCTCGATAGCCTCACGAATTCCATCTTTGAGGTCTTGAATCGACGCTGGGCTGCTGGCGTAGACCTTATCTTTCACGTGGCCCCAAAGGAAGAAGTCTCAAGGTGTTAAATCACAAGATCTCGGTGGCCAATTGTGATCACCTCTTCGAGAGATAACACGGTCCGGAAACTTTTCCCGTGAAAGATTGATGGTTTCATTGCTTGTGTGGCACGTAGCGCCGTCTTATTTAAAGTAAACGTTGTCCAGATCAATACCATCCAATTCCGGCCATGAAAAATCATTAATCATCTCTCGATAGCGCTATCCATTGACCGTAACTGTTGTTCGAGCCTCATTTTCAAAAAAGTAAGGTCTAATGACCCCGCCGGGCCATAATTCCGTTGTTCTTGAGCGATGTGCACGGTATTTATTCTTCACATCACTAACTTGTCCCAACAGCTCGACTTTGTCCACCAATTTCTGTATTGCGGTCCGACAAGGTGCTTCACGACGACCCAAAAATGTTTCAGTTTTACGAATCGTCTCTGCCAAATTTTCACCATTTTTATTGTGAATTTTAATACTTTCAGTGCGATGTTGAAGCGTGTATCGTTCCATTTTTTTTAATGGCGTAGTTTCTACTTGTCAAATGTCAAAAAATGACAGCTTCAAAAGTGACAGCTACCGAAATAGCGGGATATTTAAAATAACACCTCTTATTGGAAAACCCTTCATTTGTGTCGAAGAAATACTTCTAGAGCATTTTTGGTGTATCAAGCGATAAGAGAAAGATTTGAAGTGCTCGACAGCGCGACACGACTTTTAAGCCAGAGTTTGGGCTTTAAGAAATCCCGTTATAATTTAAAAAAGCCATGAGCTTGCCGAATGCCGAACACTCAAATAACAAAAATCCCCAAGTGCACGCATTCGATCCCGAGTCTGACACGAAAACAATGGCTTGTCCTAGATTTTGTCTAGTAAGAAGCATGTTGTTGCCAGGACATGCAAGTCTATAACACGACTGTGGATTAATTGAGATTAATGGCGAAAATTGGATAACAATGCCTGCAGCGAATTAGAGTTTAATCGTTATCCCTCAGGACTCAGGAGCCTTTTGAGATAGTAAAAAAAGCAAACTAGGTTACTCCGACAGTTCTACCGCAGCAAGGATCACTCTAACACAAAGCAAAATGATCAGGACACACCTTGAAATTAAATACCTTAATTATTTGCCTTTCAAATGCAACGAGTTAATTCAGTTTTCCCACCACATCCAGCCATATGAATGACCAACATTAAAAATTTCCCATACAGAACTAATTGAAAGCCTTGAAGCTATACCTATATGGTTCGTGGCCAGGGACACACCATGCTCGTATTTAATTTTGTTTGCTGCCGGGGTAATTTTCTTTTGCGATGAATAATAGAATAGCACAGGATTTCAGATTTGAGTTTGAGTCCCTAAGTGAGAGCTTTATTGTTTCGCATGTTGGCTTAAGTTGGATTTTCTATTGTTTTATGTAGATATATTTTTAGATTTGAGAAAGGACCTCTACAGGACTATAGGACTAACAAAGTAATACAACTCGCGTGTCAACAGAAATCAATTTACGTTCACGAGAGAATTTAAAATGAATAATTTGTGTTTGTGTATATTTGATGGTGTGTATGCACAAGTATGTTTTTGTTTGGTGGAAAAAAAGGGTTGGAACTCTCTGTATGTGAGGACTTTTGTGGTGAATCCTTGGCCATTTTTAATCAGGTGTAATTTTCTCGTCGAAATGGAAACGAAACAATACAATTGGCTTGAGAGTTTGAATAATTGATTGACGGAGTGGCGCAGACATTCGTGACGTGTTGAGGTTCTGTTGAAGGATTAAAATATTTAAATCAAAATTGTTGCAGAGGGTGTTTTTTTGGAAGAAGAACGGATAGTTCAGAGCTTAAGATAATCAAATCAAATCCTTATACTGCATGTGAGTGCCCATTCTCATTAGCATCTCTGGACTTTTTTCGAAAAATTGACAGACACAAAAAACTCTCTTAAGGATGAATGCCAATTCGCAGCTGCTTTCCTTTTTGTTCTTTTATTGAAATCAGAAAGAAAGAACCAAATAATAGCTTCGAACTGGATACAGCCATCAAGCCTAACGAACCAATGCCAATTTAGTTTTAAATTTTTTTCTTTTCCCGCTGCGCTGTTGCCCTGTTTTGAGTTTATTTTAACGTCCTGTATCCATGAATTCACTGCAAACCATCCTCCCACAATTCTAATCACCGAGGATGAAATGATTGCAAACAGTTTGCAGTTTTGCTTATATACATGTTCCTATTCTACACGAGTTGGTACACCACCGACCAGACCCGACCCAAATATCCTGGTTGTCGTCATCGGCAGTTCACTGTCCTCCTTCTCATCGATACATTCTTCCCGGTAGTAGTCGGTAACAATACAATTCCAATCGGACTTTTATAACGTTTTTTGTGTTTTAATTGTAATTTTCCATTTCGATTATTTGGAAAAGAAAACGATGAACCAGTCCCAGGAACTAGCAACTATACGAACTAATCAATGTGAAACTTGTGTCCTATTTTCCTGGGAATTGCTTACGGTACACAAAAGCTTTTTGCTACAAAAAAAAAAAAAAGAAACTCAATTGAGCGCGCCTGGGCATACAAAAAAAAAAGAAACTAACGGTACCGAACAATCATTGGAATAAATACAATTTGATATTTAATCGAAATCCATCCAAAAGAAGGGTTTGCTGAGAGTACGAGTATCTAAACGAAGCAGTTTTTTTTTTTTTTTTTGAAAAAATTCCTTTTGTGTTTTTTGTTGAGTCTATTTCTTGTATTGTTGTGCGAGTTATGGCCTTTGTGTTTTCTTTTGTTTTTTGTGTTTGTACTTATCCTTTTTTTATTCTCGGCTGTTTGAATGTTTTCAGGGTTTCAGTTGATTAGTTTCAGTTTCAGTAAAAACTAAACAGGCAATCGTATAGTCGAGTCCTTTTTTTTTAGAATGAAAATGTTAAAGGTTCCTCTTGTCCTGGAATATAGATGTTATACTAACCCAAAGCTGATGGATTTTTTGGTTCAAATTTGCTTTTCGAGATAATTGAGAGTAATTTTTGAGGCTATACAATTGGGGTTTGAATGGGTGTGAAGCTTTAGGGAGAATCTGCAATTGCTCGAAACAATAGAACTTAGTTATAGCATTGGGTAATGATTGAAGGGTTATTCTTGTTTTGTGTGTTTTTTTTTATTGGGTCAAGGACTGGATTAACCCTTTTTGCAGAAAAGCTCATTCATGTAATGATGATGTCAAGAGCGGGGGGGGGATCTTCTTTCTTTTAACTCCTTTTAAGTCACTCAATGCTATGAGAATCTATACATTTATCTAACAGCTCTGAATTAGGCCACACCTTATTGTATTGAGAATCATGGAGAACGAAGCAAACCAATTTTTCGTTCAAATTTGTCTATGGTGATCTGTTTTCTAAGAGCTCTGAACTAGGTCACATCCTGTTCTAGGGCTTCACGATATTCGATAAAAATATCGGTATCGTATCGTATCGTATCCAAAGTCGATACGATAATCGACACGATATCCAATACCTGCGATACCAATACCGATTAGATAAACGTGTTTAAAAAATTGTCGATATTATCGTATCGTCGATAAGCACTGACCGATAATTATCGAATATATCGATATCGACTTAAAGAAATCTATTTTCGACACTGCGTGCGCAAAGTTCGAATTTTCTGTCAATTTTTTTTTTTTTATAATTAGCAGACACTCAAGGGGTTTTTTATGCTCTTATTATGCCAGAGACACAGTGAGTGTTTTAAGAAAGAGGAAAAGGGTTGGAGGTGCCGGTGAACGTTGGTCTTAAATTCCTGAATATTGCATTTGGAAAGACAGAGTGTGGAAGGGAGTTCCACATTCGCGTAGTACGGCTAAAGAACGATTCTCTATACTTGACGGTGCGACCGAAGTTGGGCTCAAGGGTGAACTGATGGGCATTCCTGGAGGCACGAGTATTACGGTTGAATATCTTTAGGGGAGGAATGCAACTGGCTATTTCACTAGAGCAAATACCGTTGAAGTAACGGTAGAATAGGGTGAGGCATGAGACATTACGGCGATGTTCGAGAGATGTAAATGACTCAACTAGTGATGTGCCGAACCGTAAATTTTGTAAACCGAGTTAACTCGAGTTGGTTTTTTTGCAAACCCAGTTGCAACTCGGTTTGCCCAACTCGAGTTGAACGAATCAATTCGATTTTAATCCGTCAAAATCTCTGCCATCCGTTGATGAAAGTTAAATGTCAATGGCTCAATAGAAAGATAAGGTACGATTCAAGGTCGCTTTATATATATTTCGTTTTGAATAATACCGGATATTCCCTAAAACCGGTCTAGAAAATACATAAAAAATTGAATAATTAGGTTTTAATCAATGCCATCCGCTGATAATGAAATTCTACCACTTGGTAAGTAATTGCCCTTATGTACAATATTTAAACTCAAAATTAAAAAAACACACAAAATTAGAAGCAAGTAAACTAGTTTTTTTTTTATCAATTGCTGAGTTGGCGAATCGGGTTGCTGAACAATTGGCAAACCGATTTGGCGAATCGAATTTTCAAACCGAGTTGGCGAACCGAATTTCAAACCGAGTTGGCAAACCGAGTTGGCAAACTGAGTTGCAAACCGAGTTGCAAACCGAGTTGCAAACCGAGTTGCAAACCGAGTTGGCAAACCGAGTTGGCGAACCGAGTTGGCAAACCGAGTTGGACCGTTCAACTCGAGTTGGCAAACCGAGTTAGCTAACTCGAGTTGAAAAAAAAAAACAAACCGAGTTAACTCGAGTTAGGGCTAGGAACTAGGTCACACCCTCGTAGTAAAACAGAAACATTAGGATACTCGAAATGATGAGAATCATGGAGAACGAAGCAAATCAATTTTCTTTCAAATTTGTTTATGGTAATCAGTCTCTATTTTTCTAGGAGCTCTGAACTAGGCAACACCTTTTTGTAAAACAGAAACATTAGGATACTCGAAATGATGAGAATCATGGAGAACGAAGCATATAAATTCTTCGTTAAATTTTGTTCGATGCAATCATCAGTTGCTTTTATGTGAAATTCAGTTAACTAATTTGATACCGTAGTGTCCGTAGCTTAGTGGTTAGGTGCGTTGGCTGTTTTTATTTCATCTTTCACGGGCACTGCCTCTTGCGAAGAATTGACAAAACTTCCAAGAGTACCATCTGTCTTGAAAAGGTGCTTCTCAACTTTGCCGTTCGGAATCGGCGTTAAATTGTAGGTCCCCTCAATTCTTCACACGCACCTAGAGAATTGTTGATGAGAGTAAGCTACTTAGGCCTTGGCTCTTCAAAAACAGTCGCGCCACTCTATTTATGTTTGTTTGTTTTTTATTTGATACCTTAAATTTAGCAAAAAAAAAAATAAAAACAAAGTAAACTCGAAAAAGTTAAATTGTTTTACTCAGGGGAAAAAGAAAAACATGAACAACAAATTTACAAAGGCAATGTCCCCAACACATCTCCTTACATTGTCTTCTGTTTAAAAGCAAAAACTTTAAACTTAAAAACGAATGTAAGATCCTTATCGTGCATCATACAATGTTGTCTCATGATATCACAAAAAGAAAAACAGCTGACGACGGAGTATTAAAATACAAAATGCAACACAAAGCCAAGTAATCAAACTAATTAAATCGTTATTTGGGGAATTCATTTCCCTAGACTCAAGAGACAAACATTACTTTTCCAAAAAAAAAAAAAAAAAACAAAGAAAATTGTCTTAATTTTGTAACTCTCTCATTCGAAAATTGCACAAAGAAAAAACAACAAAAACAAAACAAGCAAATACGAGTAGAGATTGTTTGTTGGGCACTCTGCGTTTTGTCTTTTGAATTGTGATTCTGGATGTAAAAACGGATGACAACGAACTACAACTGTTCTCAAATTCTGACTGCTGCACTGAGGGAAGGAAGTTTCTGACAAAAGAAAAGGGTTTTCATAGCTTTGCATCGGGATCTGTGTGATGGGACGACTTCCAAAGTCCTTGTCCCAACAAGAAACAGAAATGAAATAAATTTAGTCGTAGAACTTGGAAATAATTTCTATGTTCAAATATTTGTCGCTAGCTTAGTGCGAAGGAGGAAGATTCTGTTTCACTGAGTTGCATAAGGCACAACATATTCGCAACGATATACATAATTATAATCATTCGTCGTCGTCGTCCTCGTTGAAGTTGGAGTCCTGTCTCCATCTCTATTCCGCTCCCAGTCTGTGACAATTCCCATTCTATGTGTAATCGCTCAAAAAGAATAGAATGTTAAGTGTCTGAAAGAACACATTTTAATGCAATTTACATCCTTTGACAAGGACTTTGGGGTGTATTCTCCTTCTGCGTCTTTTTTTTCTTGCTATGATGATACAATGATTTCAATTGACGCAATACAAAATGTATACAAAATGAATTAAAGGAAAGAATACTCTGTGCGTTTGTGTGTGTGTTTAATGATTTACTCGGTAAACATTGAGCTGAACATTTTAATCATTTTTGCTTCAAGGATAAAATGTCTTATGACAGGAGAGGTTTTTTTTATTTTTTTTCTTGTTCATTTTATCTTCTTTTAATTTACTCGACAAATTCAAACAGAAATAAAATTCAATGTAATCAAATCTTGTAATTTGTTGGTAGCGACTGGTAGCGTTTGGTGCTTTTCGAATGAAACGATTTTTTCGATTGGATTTCGAAGAGTATTTATTTTTAAAATTAAAGGAAACGATTTTATGTTTATTTTTACTACAAAAGAGAATGAATTGAAAAACGAACAATTTCATAGGACGTTTCTGATCCATCACCATCGTAGCGATCAAAATTGAAGCTTTGACAGATAGAGACATGCCAAACTTTGTCATGAGGGCAATATTTCGAAACAAACGTCAATAGATTACCAGCAGGATTATTTCAAAGTCGAACATTGAAAAAAGACAAAATATTAGGTGTTTGGGAGTTTTCTAAGGTTAACTTTCGTGTGTTGTTGTTGACATGGGATCCATCGAGACCTCTAGACGTTCACGTTACACACTCAATCGACGAATATCACCAATAACAGAAACGCCACTGTAACGATGAATTATTTAATGCTTTTCAAATTAATTTCAATAAATAACATAATTTCGAAGCACACTTTTCATATGATGAAAATATTTTAAAGCATACTTTTGTCATGAAATATTTTATAGCCTACTTTTAGGATAATTGATTATTTTGAAATTCACATTAAGAGGACCATAATAATGAAACAATTTTGATTTCTTTTCATTTTTGTTTACTTATTTTTGGATACATTTGTAGGATAAAGTGTGGGTACGGTTTACGGGACAATCTTTTCATTGTTTTACTGTGTTGTACTCGAAAGTAATACCTTTACGAGTACTACTATTGCAAAACGGCATTGTTGTTTCTTTTCACACAATCTTCCTGCTCTTTTTGACTTCACTTCAAAAACCACTTTCTCCTAAGCGACCCAAGGAAAAAAAAGATTGTTTCTGCCCTAATTGCCTCTTCAGGAAAAATAACGTTCATATTTTTATTTAACGGTGTATTAAAGCAGCAGGTAAGTAAAACAACATCTTTTTCAAGCCGTCAATAATAAAACACAACAAAGCGACTGCATGAACATAAACAATGACCACAGGGAGTTCAACAAAAAAAAAAAAAAAGCAAAATGCAAAATGTCTTTCAACATTCATGATGGCTGCATAAACTTCCGTTATGCAGGTTAGCCTAGTGTTTCCGGTGGCGCACTCAATATACCTGCCTTACCATTTTTGAATTAACAACATCTTCAGAACATCACTCAAAAAGCGAACGCGAACTCGAAAGCGATAAACACAACTATATAGAGACAATCAAAAAGTCCACATGCATGATGATGACGACTTTGTTTTTCCCTCCAGAGATGGCACCATATTCAACCCCATTAAAGAGGCAAATGAGCCTAACAGAGAACCCTCGCTCGCTCGGTTGTACAGTTGATGTGAATGTTAAGTGGAAACAAAAAAAGAAAAAGCGAAAGAAATGGAAGAATAACACACAACTTGAGCGAGAGTGTAAGTAGCATAATTTACTTTTATGTTTTCATTTCATAAATGTATGAAGAAGCGCACAACTTCCTGTCAAGCTAACAAAACTCCATTTCTGTCGGCAGTGTTTGTATGAATGTGTTCCGGAACAAAGCAACTCTTTCAGTAAGACTTTAAATATGTGTGAGTGTGGCGCTCATAATTGTCTATGGAAGAATACAAAATGAGGCATTTGAATGCCATTAAATGCCTGACCTGAATGTCATAACCAGGACCCGCCATTACTCCGATGATAAACGGTGAATGCTTATGTCCTGAAAGAGTTAACTGTATTGGTGTGTTCTGGCAGATTGGGTGTTATTTGAGACACCAAAAACGAAGAATGAGTCTTTTTACCTTAGTTTGGGTAGCTCCATGTGATTATGATCCACCGGCCGTGTGCTTGGTCTGAATGACAGGTTGGTATTGGCGCTTTTTAATGGGATACTCGCTTTTAATCGAGGGATATTGTGGGGATAACATAACATTTGCACGTAGCTTCTTGATAGAAAAAAAAAAAACAACAACATAAAATTGTGTCCTTTTTTGTGTTTGTTGTTCCTCATAGTTTTATTCTTTATTCGTTTTGCTTTAGCTTGTGGGGTTTGGGGTAGTTTTTAATGCGATTTGCTTGTCAGATTTGCTTTTTTGGTTATATCGACGCAGAGGAAAAGTTTTGTCGAGGTTTCAAATACCTAAAAGGACCTATAAGGAATTAATTTTCGTTGGGATGGGTTTTTTTTTAATGCCCACACTCAAAAAAGGGATACCTGCCTTTGTGGGGCAATAATCTTGTTGGATATGTTTGTGTTGGTATAATTTTCGTTTTATGATAACAGGAGGACATGTATTTTGGTGATAAGATATTATTTTTATTTATTTCAAAATTTTAATATTTTGGGGGATCCTTTTTTTAAATGTCCTTCAAGGAAAGGCTTAAGTTCTTTAAGTATTTTGCTTTTAACAACAGAAATGTCTTTTAAAAATGTTTATGAATCGAATTTTGGATAATCGAATGATGTCCTTTTATAGTAATCACCAAATTATGGTAGGGGGGCGGAATATGCAAACATTTTTGAGGGAATTTAATCCAGTTTCAGACAGAATTCAACCAAAATGTTGAAGAATTAGGATAACAGATTTAAGCTCTAACAGACCTTTTTATCTCATTATTCAATGGATCTTGGAGGACCGTTATTGAAGACATTTCGATAATCTGAGCTCAAAGGCTTTCAACCTGTCGCTCAGATGATTCTTCGTTTCATTTAAGCGCTAGCGTCGTTGTCTGAATTCGATTCCAAATTGAAAGTGTCCTTAACTACCTCCAACACGTTGGATGTTGATGTCCTTCCCTATTGACAGTATTAACTTGGTCTTACCCTCAGCTAGATCCACACGTTATTGGGCGGACCCTATGAACGCCGGCTTCTCAGGAGAAAAAAGAGGAAGCATGAGAAGCATCAGATCGAGGATTTTGAGAGAACCAACAACAAGAATGAAGTTCGGAGGATCTACCGCAAGGTAAAAAGCTGGCTCAAATTCATTGGGCAAGAAACGATGCCTGCAGAGATAAGCAAGTAGAATCGCAGTCAATGCTGGGGATTTGAAAAGACCACTTCTGTAGACTGTACCTATAACGACGATGACGAACAAAACCCGCCGTCAGGCAGGAGCCTTTCATTGGACACGCTGATAGCCAACAATTCAGTACCGACCTAGAAGAACTGGCTGAAATCCAACAAAGCCGCTAAATCAGATGGTATAGCTGCTGAGGTGTTCAAAGCAGCAGGCAAAGGAGCATGCACCAAATCATCTGTAAGATATGGTCAGAGGAATGCATGCCCGATGAATGGATTCTCAGCATTGTTTGCTCGAACTAAAGAGGAATCAGCCTACTTAGAATAGAGTGGCGCGACAGCTCTTGAAGAGCCAAGGCCTAAGTGGCTTACTCTCATCAACAATTCTCTAGGTGCGTGTGAAGAATTGAGGGGACCTACAATTTAACGCTGATTCCGAACGGCAAAGTTGAGAAGCACTTTTTCATGACAGATGATACTCTTGGAAGTTTTGTCAGTTCTTCGCAAGAGGCAGTGTCCGTGAAAGATGAAATAAAAACTTTGGGCCCGAGTAGGATTCAAACCCACGACGTTCTGCTTAGCAGTCAACGCACCTTACCGCTAAGCAACGGACACTACAGTCATCAGCCTACTTAACATCACCTATAAGATCCTCTCTGCCGTAATATGTGAATATCTGTAGCCTTTCGTCAACATTCTGATTGGTCCTTATTAAGCTGGCTTCAGACCAGGAAAGTCAACCAACCTAGAAAAAACCTATGAACTCCAAATCGATACTCACCACCTTTTCATCGATTTTAGACCGCGTATGACAGCATCTACAGAGACGAACTGTATAAAGCTATGTCTAGTATTGGCATCCCTGTCAGGCTTGTTAGCTTATGTTAAATGACGATGGAGAACTCACACTGCGTCATCAAGGTTTGCAACGAGCTTGTAGAATCGTTCGATGTAAAAAAAGGATTCAGACAAGGCGATTTCCTTAACACCGTTCTTGAGAAGATATAGTGCAAGGCTACACTGTCAACACCAGAGGCACTATCTTCCAGAAGTCGGTTCAACTTCTGGTGTACGCCGATGATTTGATATAATGGGAGTAACACAACTGTTAGTGGTGCCTTTGTGAGAAGTGAGAAAGAAGCGGCAAAAATGGGTTGAAAAAAAAAGTATAGGAAGGAAGGAAGGACACCCAACTCCGACGGCTCGACAGAACGTAACAATAGACGCATACAACTTCGAGGTATTAGGGAGTTTTTCTACCTATAGGCTCAGCGGTTAACAGGGGCATAACACCAGCATTGGGCTAAGAAAGCAATTGAGTAGAAAAGGCCTCTCTCGATCAACTAAGGTAAAACTGTTAACACCTCATCATCCCAGTCCTGCTGTATGGTGCAGAAGCATGGATCTTGATGACAAAATCGGATGAATGTGCCTTAGGCTGCTTCGAGAGGAAAGTTCTTCGGCCCAGTGTGCGTTGATGGGGAATGGCGAAGAAGATACAACAGCGAACTTTACGGGTTATACAACGACATGGACCTAGCCAGAAGGGTCAAGGTCCAGGGACTCAGATGGCTCGGTCAATTATAGCGAATGGACACCAATGCTCTTGCAAGGGAAGCCTTCGACACTACTCCCAAGGGACGTAGAAGAAGACGCGACTCAGGTGGCGAACTCAAGTGGAAGAGGACCTCAATCAACTTGGAGTGCAAAACTGGAGACAGCTAGCTAGGGACCGAGCGGCTGGCGGATACTGTTGATTGTGGCCCAAGTCCACAACGGACTGTAGCGCCAGCTTAACCGAAATTCGTTATCCTTAAATCGTTTCCGTGGGTTGTCATCACTGAGTCCGTCTGCATTATGAATGATTGATTGCGTTAATTCTTCCCTTTCAAGATTTATTTAATTAAAAAAATAATTTCATTTATTAATTTACATTTAACGATTGCAATTTCGTATTCACATTCACAACTCTTCAATTTATATAATTTTCTCTTTGCAGATTACTTTTTAAATACAAATTATCTACTGCCAAACTGTTGAAAATTCGCTCTGTGCGTGTGTGTCCACTTCAAAGGCCGATAATACATTAATTCGCATATTCGACATGGTCGAGTCCAACTTGAATTCCTTTAAAGGACTTTTCCGCAACATATCAAATTGAAACGTTTACTTATCCCAATAAAAAAAAAAAAATTAATCATCAAAAACTTAATAAGATGCAAACGTAAATGTCCATTTTTGCTTTATCGAATTGAACAGATGAACCATGGCGATGGTGATCCTGATTACTGGACGCTCCTGTACGTACATAAATCAAATATACACTTTTCTCGCTTACCAATGATTTTCATTACTTAATTAAAGAGTAAACATTAATTTTCCAGCAAGCGATATGTGCGCCGATTGCAAATGAAATTGAAAATTAATACGTCGCTACCGCGCTGTGGTATGCAGAATGATGGTGTGCCGTTGCGTTGGGTCGTAGGGCCACTTGTGTACACTCTGAACACAACATAAGCTGTATAGGAGCGATGGCGAGGAAGATGACCGTGACGCGTGCCATCAGGTTACACAGCAAACTTAATTCAACGTGTCGCTTTTTTTCCGGTTGCGGAGGAGCAGAGAAGGCGTATCCTGACTTCTGGCTTACGCGCTTTGGCCCCTCGAATTTCGTGTATGGTTTATGTTATGAAGTCGGATAATCGGATCATAAAAATAATTATTTTTTACAAATTAAACAATAACAAGTTAATTGGAATGGAATGCTGGAAACATGAAGTCAGTCGTTGGGTCAGACCGGATGTCTGAATAAAACGATGGGTTGGTCGTAGCGCGGTGACACGACTTACGAGTTGAGGCAACAACGCGCTGATTGTTTATTTAATCGGTCGATCCGGTGTGCTTTTATTTATTTATTATTTATTTTAGCTTCTCGTTCTGTTTTGTTGCAATATACATGTTTTTTGTCGTTTTCATTTTGTTCGTGTTTATCCACGGATGATGGGTTTTTAATTTGGTTGTTGGCGTATAAAGGTTGATTTGCAATCGAGCCTCGAAAAAATAATAGCCATTCATCGTAAATATTGCATCATCGACAGCATTGCGTTTTAATTATGAAACATCATGTTTTGTATGAAGGCGAGCCACGGCGCGGTGCGGTGACGAGAGAGAGAAAGAGCGGATAGTGTATCGATTTATAAAATTTATTTGCCTATTTGCTATCGAATTGATTGTGGGTATGTTAACCTATCAATTTTCTGCTTGGCGATAATTTGCTCGGGTTTGTGCTGCCCCTTCTGCTGGTGCTTATTGAAGCGGCGGCGGCGATGGTGGAGATTCAAAAAGCAAATTCATTTCTGGAGAAATTGTAAATAGTGAAGGGTTTTCTGTGTGTGTTTGGCAATTGATTTGGGTCAGATTTTCCGATAATCGAAAAAGGGGGAAAGGAAATATGATTGTAAATTCGTAGAAACAAACATATCCGCAAGTCAATAGCCAAATCAATGAAAAAAAAATATGGAAAAATGTTGATTAAAACCGATGGGTATTTTATCGTTTTTGGGAATGTCTATTTGACTGCAGAGGATACTAGAATCGGGAAGGAATGGAATGACTCACAAAAAACACACGTCATTCGGCAATGTCTTCTTCATTCGTATTCACACGGCAGAATCTTTACTCTCCGAGTCAAAAAAAAACCACTTACTTACTTGCTTAAGGTGGCGCTACAGTCTGTTGTGGACTTGGGCCTCAATCAACAGTCTCCATCAGCCAGCTCGGTCCTTAGCTAGCTGTCTCCGGTTTGCACACCAAGTTGATTGAGGTCCTCTTCAACTTCAGTGCGCCACCTGAATCACGGTTTTCCTCTCCTCCTATGTCCCTCGGGAATAGTGTCGAAGGCTTTCCGGGCCCAACAGCTCTAAATGACCGAGCCATCTGAGTCTCTGGACCTTGATCCTTCTGGCTCAGTCCGCTGTACAACTAGTAAAGTTCGCTGTTCTTCGCCATTCCCCTTCAATGCACGCGGGGCCTAAGGCCTTACATGACCCGAAGAACTTTCCTCTCAAAAGAGCCTAAGGCACTTTCATCCGATTTTGTCAAGGTCCATGCTTCCGCACCATACACCAGGACTGGGATGATGAGTGTGTTGTAGAGTTTTACCTTAGTTGTTCGAGAGAGGGCTTTTCCACTCAATTGGTTTCTTAGACTAAGGAAACAGCGATTAGCAAGAGTTATTTTTCGTCTGATCTCGGCGCTGGTGTTATTGCCCGTGTTTATAGCGGAGCCTAGGTAGACAAACTCCTCTACTACCTTGAAGTTATACGCGTCTATTGTGACGTTCTGCCCGAGCCGTCGGTGTTGGGTGTCCTTCCTCGAAGACAGCATATACTTCGTTTTTCCCTCATTTACCGCTAAACCCATTTTTGCCGCTTCTGTCTCAATTCTCACAAAGGCGTATCATCGGCGTACGCGAGAAGTTGAACAGATTTTTGGAAGATAGTGCCTCTGGTGTTGACGTGGAGTTCTGCACTATCTCTCAAGAACGATGTTAAAGAAATCGCATGACAGTGCATCGCCTTGTCTGAATCCTTTTTGACGTCGAAAGATTCCGTAAGCTCGTTGCCAACCTTGATGGAGCAGCGTGAGTTCTCCATCGTCATTTTGCACAAGCGAACGAGCTTGGCAGGGACGCCAAAACTAGACATAGCTTTATACAGTTCGTCTCTGTAGATGCTGTCATACGCGGCCTTAAAATCGATGAAAAGGCGGTGGGTATCGAATTGGATTTCAAAGGGCTTTTCCAGGATCTGCCGCAACGTCGATGGTTGACTTTCCTGGCCTGAGATCACATTGATAAGGACCAATTAGATTGTTGACGCAATTCTTCAGACGTTCACATATTACGGCAGAGAGGATCTTGTAGGCGATGTTAAGTAGACTTATTCCTCTATAGTTGGCGCAGTTTAGAGGATCTCCCTTTTCAGGATCGGGCAAACAATGCTGAGGTTCCATTCATCGGGCATGCATTCCTCTGACCATATCTTACAGATGATTTGGTGCATGCTCCTATCTAGCTCGTCGCCTGCTGCTTTGAACAACTCTGCAGCTAGTCCATCTGCTCTAGCGGCTTTGATGGATTTCAGATTTTCACTTTTTCTAGGTCGGGTTCACGGAATTGTTGGCTATCATCGTGTCCGATGAAAGGCTCCTGTCTGACGGCTGTGTTTTTTCGGCGTCACTGTTATACAATCTACAGAAGTGATCTTTCCAAATCCCCAGCACTGCCCGCTATTCTACTACGATGTTCCTTTGTTTATATCTGCAGGCATCGGTTCTTGCTCGATGACCTCGAGTCAGCTGTTTAACCTTTCGATAAAACTTTCGAACATTCCTTCTGTTGGCTCTCTCTACAACCTCGATCTGACTCTTCTCGTGCTCTCTCTCTCTTTTTTCTCCTGAGAAGCCGGCGTTCCTCTCTGCTCTTCCGCTCGTAGAGCTCACGAGTTGCTCTTGTCCTTCTATGGAGTGCTGTTTTGTATGCTGCTGCATAGGCCTGTCTTCATTCTTCGTCAAACCAGGGGTTTCGTTTTTGGTGGCTGTGTCAGACCCAACACATTAGAGGCGGCATCTCTAACTGCTTTCTGGCAATGTTGCCACTGGTCTTCGATACTTGGTAGGCATAGGACTCCTTAAGAGGTTACTTGACATTCGATCAGAGAAGGATCTGGCGATGTCTTGCGATTGTAGCCGTCCGACGTCGAATTTTCTTGCAGCATTTCCTTGTTTTGGTCGTTGTCGGGATATTCGTAGCACTAACTTGGCTACGACGAGGTAGTGGTCCGAGTCGATGTTAGCTCCTTGGAACGTTCGAACGTTCGAAATGCTGGACCAAAAAAAAACATCAACCCAATGCAAATTCTGGCACCTTTAATGAACAAGCAACTTGTCTGGTTGCCTAGTTGTAAACCAAAACCCCTCACACCACCAATTGCAACTCAGAAGTTCAAGAAACCAGGTCTAAGAAAAAGCTGCCATCAGGCAAGGTTAGAAAAAGTTTCCATCAAGTGAAAATACCTTATCAGCTCCATGGCAGGCTCGTCCTTGCTGCCATTTCAAAGCATTCAGGAGAAAAATAAAACGGTCTTCATGAGCGAAAACATAAAAAAACAGATAACAACAAGGAAAAGGAGAAGAAAAAGAAAACTGAACAAAGTTAAGGAATTCATTTAAAATAGGACGATTCTCGTTTCTCGTACACAGCCAGCAGCAGATCTCAGATTTATAGCCGCTAAATGCATCTCGCCGAGAGAGATGTCTTACCGGAAATGGTTTTTCTATTTTCTTCCAACACACCCACTCGCTCGTCAGAGAAAAAAAAAACGGCCTCATTTTCGTTCTAAAAGTGCACATGCAGTTGCTTATCGAAGATTTTTATTTTTTTAATTAAAAACTTCTTCTTTCAGCATCCGGTTGGTCGGTGCGATTGTGGCGCTCTCTCAGGCGGTTAAATTTATGGAATTTAATTTTCGCGTTTTTTTTCTATTCGGCCTCTCCCTTGTTGTTGAGTGTGTGTGAGGTTGGTTTTTCTTTTCCTGCATGAAATCACAAGATGCTCCTTTTGCGGTGACGACAAAGCAAGGATGCAACTTTAGCTGCCTCTTATGTTGATCCTAACTTATGCAAAGATAAATGTTGCAAATGATGGAGATAAGCCTTCCTGTTACCAGCCTCTTTTATTTTTTTGTTCGTTGTTTGGCTCGTCAAGAAGATGGTGTGTTTTTTTTTTTTGTGTTTTCACTTTTTTTTCTGGGGCACAGACCTAATTTAAGAATGCCGGAGTATGTGCGCACCCCCTTCCCCTCCCGTTGGTAGTTAAAATTTATGATATGCAAATTTTCTTTTTAAAGCCATTTACAACGGGGGTAAGAATGCTTTCATTCTTTTCTTAGGGTTCAGAAGGTTCTTTTTGGCGTTTTTTTTTTCTTACAATCTTTATACATCGCCAAGCGGCTACTTTATGCTAAGGCTAGAGAGGGCTCTTCAAAAGTTTAATTGACATGTTTTATAGCTCCAGGCGTTCGGGGGTAGAGTTAAATAACTTTGGGGAGTTTTTGTTCTTTTCTTTTCCTTTGGATCCCATATCTGACTTGTTTTTGTAGAGCAAAGCACTCTTGACAATAAATAAGCCAAGTTTGAGAAAATTATTTTGAGAAAAATAAAAGCCTTTTTGGACGATTTATATACCTACTCAAGAAACTGAGATGATAATAAGGCGTTCTCCCTCCCAAAAAAAATTAAACTGCTTCTAAAAAACCAGAAGAAAGTTTTGAGATGTAAAAATGAACCAATATCGATTGGTAATCACTGAAAGGTGCCACTGACGATTTGACAAGTAGTCGGAAATATCATATAGAAGAGGTCATGTCAGTTGTTTGTCATGAATCGATTTCTGTCATCTTCTCTTAAAAAAAAAAAATTATTTGAAATATCAGATTGCACCTGATGCGACGTAGAAAGCAGATGAGACTGACAGGACTTTATTTGGGGTTCGAAAATGACAATAACTTTTTTTTCTCTTCTTAATAATATCCCAAGCATGTGGCAGAACACACTTCGCACTTGATTAAATCTGACAAGAAGATTTCAACAGAAACGACCGATGATATGGAATTAAACTTTTCCAATTCATCGCATTGCGAGTCAGCCATGTGTTTTGTGAAGATTAATAGATTTTTCTTCCTTTTTGGTGACTTTGAAGAATTTTTATTTTAACTTTAAGAGTGACTGTCTGAATTTTAAGTTCTTAAAGTCCTATCAGCCGGCTTTGCCATAAGCAAGAGCCATTAACATTATGCAGTGTTTTCTAGATCAATTGTAGGGACGATCCGGTAATATTTAGAACGAAATATCCCTCTAGCGACCTAGATTCAAACATCAACTCTTTTGAGTCATAAACTGTCAACTTTCATCAGCGGATGGCAAAGATTTTGACTGATTAAAAATGTCATTTTTCCGTTTTTTTTCTTTAGTGTTTTCTAGGTCTTCTCTGCCGTAATATGTGAACGTCTGAATCCTTTCGTCAACCATCTGATTGGTCCTTATCAATGTGGCTTCAGGCCAGGAAACTCAACCATAAACCAAATTTTCACGTTACGGCAGATCCTGGAAAAGATCTTTGAACTCCAAATCGATACCCACCACCTTTTTATCGATTTTAAGGCCGCGTATGACAGCATCTACAGAGAAGAACTGTATAAACCTATGTCTAGTTTTGGCTTCCCTGCCAAGCTCGTTCGCTTGTGCAAAATGACGATGGGGAACTCATACTGCTGCATCAAGGTTAACAACGAGCTTACGGAATCTTTCGACGTCAACAAAGGATTCAGACAAAGCGATGCACTGTCATGCGATTTCTTCAACATCGTCCTTGAGAAGATAGTGCAGAACTCCACGTCAACACCAAAAATCTGTTCAACTTCTCGCGTACGCCGATGATATTGATATAATGGGAAGAACACAGCGTGATGTCAATGGCGCCTTTGTGAGAATTGAGACAGAAGCGGCAAAAATGGGTTCAGCGGGAAAAAGGGTTTAGCGGTAAACGAGGGAAAAACGGAGTATATGCTGTCTTCGAGGAAGGACACCCAACACCGACGTCTCGGATAGAATGTCACAACAGACGCATACAACTTCAAGGTAGTAGAGGAGTTTGTCTACTTAGGCTCCGCTATAAACACGGACAATAACACCAGCGCCGAGATCAGACGAAGAATAACTCTTGCTAATCGCTGTTTCTTTGGGCTTAGAAAGCAATTGAGTGAAAAGCCCTCTCTCGAGCAACAAAGGTACAATTGTACAACACACGCATCATCCCAGTCTTGCTGTATGGTGCGGAAGCATGGACCTTGACAAAATCGGATGAAAGTGCCTTAGGCTGTTTCGAGAGGAAAGTTATTCGGGTCATCTTTGGCCCCGTGTGCGTTGAAGGGGAATGGCGAAGAAGTTACAACATCAGGACGTAGCCAGAAGGGTCAAGGTCCAGAGACTCAGACGACTCGGTCATTTAGAGCGGATAGACACCAATGCTCCGGCCCGGAAAGCCTTCGACACTATTCCCGAGGGACGTAGGAGGAGAGGAAGACGCGACTCAGGTGGCGCACTCAAGTGGAAGAGGACCTCAATCAACTTGGAGTGCAAAACTGGAGACAGCTAGCTAAGGACAGTGGGCTGGTGGTGACTGTTGATTGAGGCCCAAGTCGACAACGGACTGTAGCGCCACCTTAAGTAAAGTAAGTAAGTTGTGTAGGTCGATTTCAGGGGTGATCCAGTATATCCGTCTAGCGACATAGAGCTAGACCTGAGCCATTGACTGTGAAATATCCTCAGTGGATGACAAAGATTTTGACAGATTGTGAATGTCAATTTTGTCCGTTTTTTTTTCAGTGTTTTCTTGATCGATTTCCTAGGCAAAGTGAGTTTGTTTCCTTCACTTCGAGTTGGGTAGACCGAGTTTACATAAAATTCACCTCGAGTTAACTCGGTTTAAGAGAATTAACTGTTCGGCACGTCACTAATTAAAGTAAAGACCCAACAAATTCATTTAAATAATTTTTCAAAAGTTTAACAATATCAAACAGTTAATGCACCATTTTAAGTTTCAGACAAAAATAGACAAGACATACACACTCCTCTTTCCACTCTTTCCCACCTTCAACATAAGCTTCCAAACTATAGCCGGATTAATTTACAAAACGACAGCAGACAGCAGCACAAAGCAATTAAATTAAGCAATATACAGGATTAGCACAAAGTTAGACATCATTTGCCATGACTATAATATGAGCCTCACTATATCTGCCACTCCATCTGTTGGTCGTTCGGTTCAAGTGGATAAAGGATATAGGAGAAGGCTGTTTATCAAATTGACTGAGTGCCAACTTCATTTAAAACTGATTTCATTTCATTCAAAAAGTTTCTATTTCTCTTTAAATTTTATTTAATTTTTTTTTAATTTGATTTGTTCGTTGTTCTCTCTCCACACCTAGCCGACTTGATACATGTGCATTTCCCAATCCAATTAGTATTGAATTCAAATTCTGGGATAAACACAAAACGACGTCATCAAGAATACGAGTAAAACTTTAGACGACCGACAGCACAAAATTTGAGTTCGTCTACCTGATGCCGGATTTAAAATGGATTAAAAAACATTTGGGTTTTGTTTGGAAACTGCAAAATAATCAAATTTGTTTTTGGCAAATCGAAATAGTTACTCCACTAACTCATACTTACACACGACACAGAATGAAATGCATTCATGTCGGGCACACTTTTCAAAGCTTTTTTGATTACCTGTCCTCTAACCTCTGTGCGACCGACAGGCGTCGAAGTTAAGCATTCGATTTCAGTAGCTGCTATTTGGGGAATCCAATGTTGGGATTGGAGAGAGTTGGTTGCGACATAGAACACGGTGATCGATTTTTTAAAAAAGGTAAATGAATCAATTTGTCGTAAAATTGTGGCGAGTAAACACACATCCGGTTTCCTGTTGAAAATTCTATGGAGATGTTGTTCTGTGAAAATTGTGGTTTCCCTCCGGACATCATTCCGACGTTTTGATGGGTGACATTGCAGGTGTTCTCCATCAGTGAGAGGGTAATATGCTTTGAGGAAAATGAGTAAATGTCACAGAAGTGAAGAAACTGAGCCTATAAACTTCTACTAACATCCCCTATGGAATGATATATCAAAATTAAGGTCTGAAATCCTTCTTACTTACTTATGGTGGCGCAGGTCCAGGTCGGACCAGGGCCTCACCCAACAAACTTCTCCAGCCAACTCGGTCCCTGGCTAGCTGTCTCCAGTTTCGCACGCCAAGTTGGTTCAGGTCCTCTACCACCTGTGTGCTCCACCGGAGTCGCGGTCTTCCTCTTCTGCGACGTCCTTCCGGGTTGGATTCGAAGACTCTACGAGCCGGCGCATTATTTTCCATTCGCTCAACATGACCCAACCATCTAAGTCGTTGGACCTTTACTTTTCTGGCTAGGTCAGTGTCGCTGTACAGCTCGTACAGTTCTTGGTTGAATCTTCGTCTCCATTCTCCATTAATGCAGACAGGACCAAAAATCACTCGAAGAATTTTTCTCTCAAAGCAGCCCAAAGCGTTTTCATCAGATGTTGTCATAGTCCATGTCTCTGCACCATATCATGAGGACCGGGATGATGAGGGTTTTGTAGAGTGTCACTTTAGTTGCTCGGGAGAGGACTTTACTACTCAATTGCCTTCTAAGTCCAAAGAAGCAGCGATTGGCAAGAGTGATTCTTCGTTTGATTTCAGCGCTGGTGTTGTTGTCTGAGTTGATAGCGGATCCCAGGTAGACAAAGTCCTTAACTACCTCGAAGTTAAATCTGTCTTTGTTGACGTTTGCTCCAAGACGTCGATGTTGGTAGTCCTTTCTTGTCGACAGCATTAACTTGGTCTTGCCCTCGTTAACCGCTAGACCCATCTTCCTGGCCTCCGTCTCAAGGCTCACAAACGCTCCACTGACATCACGCTGTGTTCTTCCAATTATGTCAATGTCGTCTGCGTATCCTAGTAGCTGGACGGACTTTTGAAAGATTGTGCCTCTGGTGTTGACATTGGAGCTTTGCAAAGAATGATGTTGAAGAAATCGCATGACAATGCATCGCCTTGTCTATAACCTTTTTTGAAATCAAAAGCGTCCCTTAGTTTTTTTTCCGACCATGATGGAACAGCGTGAATTTTCCATTGTCATCTTACACAGACGGATGAGTTTTTCTGGGATGCCAAAACTAGACATTGCTCTATATAGTTGGTCTCTATAGACGCTGTCATACGCGGCCTTGAAATCGATGAAAATGTGGGTCATCTCCAAGATCTGCCGTAGGGTAAATATTTGATCGATGGTGGACTTTCCGGGTCTGAAGCCACACTGATAAGGACCTACCAGGTTGTTGACGAAGGGCTTCAAACGTTCACATAGCACGGCAGACAAGATCTTATAGGCGATGTTAAGGAGTTAACTCTGTAGTTGGTGCAGTTCAGGGGATCTTCTTTTTTGAGGATCGGGCATACGATGCTGAGGTTCCATTCATCGGGCATGCTTTCGTCCGACCAAATTTTGCAGATGAGCTGGTGCATGCTCCTAACCAAATCATCTACAGCTGCTTTGTACAGTTCGGCGGCTAGCCCGTCTGCTCCAGCGGCTTTGTTCGACTTTAGTTTAAATATCGCTATCTTCACTTCGTCCATATCGGGTGGGTGGAATTGTTGGCCTTCTGCACCCAAATTGAATGGTTCTGTATTGCTGACGGAGTTTTGGTCGTCATCGTCATTATACTGAAATCCTTCTTACAACTTCTATTAACCAAAACTATTTCCAAGGTCTGATAACCAAGTTCTGAAACCCCGAAAAATTTCCCTAATGTAAGTCCTTTCTACGAAATTGATATTTTCCCACTTTCAGAATTTTAATTTCAGAACTGACCAGAGATGAAATATTCAACAGTCCCCATTACGAATTCATGTATGTTTTTTCATCTTTCTTTTTGAGCATTTCATTACCCCCCCCCCCCACAATTCTAGGAAATTTTAATTTTTCGCCAAACGTTTCTAAAGGCTCTTATCCGCGAGTACTGTGTCTGTAAATGCAAATGAAGTCGCAACACGTCGATACACACAAAAGTGAAATATTCATTTGTCATAGAAAAGACCGCTTATAATAATTGTTCTTTGTGATTCAAAGAGTCCCCGGCATCATCCTTCCTCCGACAAAACTAACTGAATTTATAAATAAATCAAATTCGAAAATTGTTTTCCAAATGAAATTCACAAAAAGCCTCATCCAATATGCCAATTGGTGGTGTGTTTACGTCTCACTGCATGGACTCAAAGACCCAACGATATTGAACATATTGATCCTTTCTATTGTGAGTAGGTACCTACTCCTGCTCCATTTCAGTCACGTACTGGAAGCTTCAGCCATTAGCCGTCAAAAAACATAAAATCGACAAACGGAACAGCAAATAACAACAACAGCCAGAGAAAGACAGAGAAAGAATTCCCGGTCCGAAATGATGAGTCCCATAATAATGATCCTGATTATCCGCTATCAATGTGCGAGGTCATGATGCGTCTTCCCTCCTATCACGACTCCCTTTGATTCAGCTGTAGACACTGATGGGACTTGGACCGGGAATATCCAGCATTTTTGGAGAAATGGCATAAGCTAAAACAATAATAACTTTAACAATAATAACAGCTAAACAAAGAGTAGGAAATTATTAATGTCTGACTTAATTTCCATAATATCCTTGCTAGTCGTAAATGCTGCATAATAAAGTGCTTAAGATTCCCTCTCTGTAGCCTCATTGACGAAGTAGGCTTACACGATGCTTGGCTGCTAACAAAATGAGGGGGGCTTGAGAGCTGCTGGTATGGTGTGTGCGTGTATGTGTGTGTGCTTAGTTGGCCATGAAATATCATTTTGGTCTATTATCCTGCCAAGATGGATGTAGGGTGCTAGATGGTGTATTTTTTCTTTGCTTTCGTTCGTTCTAAGCATTAACCGAAACTCATTTGGCAGCTTAGCGTTGAACAAACTTGTCTCGCGTTTACACACAACATGCACATAACCTCAAATAAAATAATAGTATGTACTATATGCTCGTATTTGTGGAACTTCACGTAGGTATCATTCGACGCGATATGGCTGCTATGTTGAACGCGACTCTTGCAAGCCACTTAAGATGAAATATGCGCAGATGAGGCATGCGAGTTATTTCGTCACGTATGCACATTAATTGAATTGAAACGGTCGTTATTTTTGATGAGGGGAAAGGGGCCTTTTTTTGTTTTGCCGTTTTGTTAAGTTGGTAAATTAATTTCTTGCTTTTTGGAGAGTTTTTGAAATGCTAAATGCGTCGGCTCATCTTGGGTTCAAGTTAACCCAATTTTAAAGTGATTTCTGGAACAAGTTTGAAGCCATTATTTATAGAAGAGACGATGAGAATTCTAATTTTTTTCTATTACCCGCTTAAAGTTTGTCAATCAATAATGAACATCAGGCAAACTCTAATGTCCTTCATTACTTCAATATTCCCTCATTTACTTTAGTGGTAAGTCAACACCTTAAAGCTGCTAACACCCCTATTATCTCTTACTACAACATTCACGGCCGAGTTAAGCAAACATTATGCCTCAAACAATGGCAATGCCATGAGCAGATGAACGCAGCTTCCATTGCCAACACCTTCCCAAATATTTGCGTTATAATAATAAAAGGTATAATCGACATCCTTTTGCCTAATTGCAAACTAATTCCGCCTAACAAAGGACATTGGATGAGTTTCAATTGCCCTATCCACTGATAAACACAAACACTCGCAGACCACTGAACACAAGCACAAAGACACACGCTCGCACAATATTGGGACATAAATCATTTCATTATATTGTCTGATCCTATGAAAATCGCTTCCTCGCCGCCTGTGTCGCGCCGCCATTCGACCTCCAAAAAACAAATTTCTCTTAATTCATTTGCGGCTGTGTTTGTGTTCGATTTTGTATATATCCTAACATTGTTTTCGCACAAACAATGTCCCGGGCTCCTGGATGACAATGTTGTCACCTCTCATGCTCATGCAGCGAGGTCCACATCCGGGGGCTTTTGAATAGCAATAATAACAACGACGACGCGACGTGACACGACGACGACACAGACAGACACGACAGCTAATCCATGGTATTCGCGAATTTCTGAACACCATCATCGAACTTTCACCATGATTCTAATTATTAGATATTGCTGGTATTTTGTGTGATATTATATTTGTTGTCTCATTCGCACTCCGTTTGATTGGCCCTGCTAATGTCTGGACAGGATGTTCGGTTTCGGCAAGCAAATTGACCATTACAATAATTATACTGACAAGGATTCCATATCCCTAATGGTATATTCTAGTCGTAGTATCATTAAAGGATTAGGCACGGGATTTGGCTTTAACGACACTTAACCGAAAATCAAACATAAATAAGTGGATGTTATGCGTGTTGTTCCAGGCTTAGTCTTACAGGACTTGGCTTAAGAAATCGATAGTGGCTAAGTTTGCGAAGGAAGTACATTCAGCCAATTGAAAAAACGGTCCTTTGTATCATAAACTCGATACATTTCCCGATAAAGGAATGATATTTGTTATATTTTTTACTTTTGTGAAATTTTTGGCATCCTCCATCTTCAATTCCGGATTTTTTTCATGTTCGAAGGTCTTATTGTTCTTTCTCAACGATGATGGCAGATATTGTATTTTTAATATCAAATCCCTCATGAAAGCTCGTTGAACCCTCTTCCATCGCGACCCACACAATTTTTTTTTTCAATAAAAAATCTACCAATGTGGGAGGGAATTTTAAAGACCCGAACAATATTGATTGTTGTGACTTGGCTCTTCGTCTTCGCTTTCAGTCAATACTTCCGTATATTTTCGTTGTACAAGAGATATCTACCTCAAAAATAGTTATTTTGTTATTGTTTATTGAGGTCACGTCTTTTATTATAACCATCCCTGCGGTTCAATGTGAATTGGTTTGCCTCCAGGGAACACTCGTTTATATCGACAGAGAGAAAGGAAAGATATTGAAATGGTTCCTTTTTTTTTTATTGTAGTGAAAACTTTTTTGAATAGATGTGACGGGCGCTTGTAAACGGCTTGAAGATTGTCTTCCCTCTAAGTACGTTCATCACTAGACACAAGCTTGCCAAATATGTCCACACAGTTTCACATTCTCAGCTCTTAAACCATACAGACAACAAACATCAACATTTCTCGAGATCGTTCAGCTAGAAAGCACACTCTTCAGTCCCTACACTCACTATTCAAACCAATTTTAACATTCAATTCAATTCAATTACTTCAAGATAAGGGAAAAGGAAATATGCCTCCTACAAGTTGGACAAGGGATGATACATTTTTTAAAATTACAATTTGGTTTTGCTTGTGGTGCCTGGTGACTGTATTTGAATATTGTTAGAATGTATCTTCTGTAGCTGTAGTGTTTTTTGTTACATTGTTTTAATGTTTGGGAATCAATTTTGAAAGGAAGCAATTTTATGGGATGCGAGATGTTCCACAAAATTTTGAAATAAGAAACTCACCGTTAATTTTCAAATGGTAACGGCTAGTCCAGATTCAGCATTCTTCAATTTGTACTCTCTCCAACTATGCACTTTACTGAAATTACAATTAACACATGCACACATTTTAATTTTTTTCTAACACGGATACTCTGCTTTTGATTTTTCACTCGCGTACTCTTTTCTACACAAACACAGATTAAAGCTTATTCAATTTTGGGGGCTCAAGAAAAAACGCACAACAGACTTTTGATTTTTTTTCGGGACAACAAACACTGCTGAAATGATTTTCTTCACACTCTTGCAAAAAAGGAATTGAATGCAGCGAAATGGAATTGAAAGCACCGAATAAGAACAACATCGGAAAAGATGACGACGACGCAAGACACACGCGATGACGACCGACGATCGCAATTTTACAAACATTTAAAAACGAACACAAATTTACGACGCCATTACACTTTTTTAAAGAAATTTCTTTTCACAAAAAACATGAAGAAAATCGACGAACCTCTCATTTTTCCAACAAAGAAACGACCGAGGCATCGCACTGATAACATTTTTTAGCTCTTATTTTCATTTCAACCGAAAATTCAAACAAATAAATCGAACAGAAGCGATTTCTACGAGAACTCGAAAAATCAGAACGAAGAAAGCTCCCCATCGGAATCGGAACGACGACGCCATTTTTTTTACCGAACGACGAACATTTATTTTAAAATTCGATTTAAAAATTTACATTTCTCTAAATACACATTTATTTCGACAGGAAAATGATCTTCAAATGTTGTAAAACACTTTTTTTTGCATATTTTAACCGGAATTTATATTTTTCACAAGAAAAAACTACAATTAAATCGACAGACCGAGCAATCTTCTGCAATTTCATACAAGCAGAATTTCTTTTCACATTTCTATTGAAAACTCGTCGAAAATCTACCGAAACCGAACAAAAAACCGAACACGAAACATAAGTTAACACTTTTTTGATATTTTCTTAAGAAAATTCAACAATTTCCCAAGAAAAATTAATTTATAAAAATTAGGTCACGGCCGATTAGGGAGCAACGACACAAACGAACACGAACTTGAAAATGAATTTGGTTTTTGGTTTTGGCAAATATGCAAGAACGAAAATAATCCGTTAATTTGGTTGTTGGTATAGTTCAATAGCTTTCACAATGATCGAGAAAGAGACGGATTGATCGATGCAAGCGGAATCGGAATTCAGACATCAGCCATCATTATTTTTGCGATGGATTTTATGTGTTCCTCTTCCTCTTTTATTTTGCACACAGTCCCACTCCAACTGTTGCCATTAAAACACATACACACATGCATAGGATGTATATGTATTACATTATTGAGATGCGCTTGCAGCTAAGCATTCCCCATTCTGATCATTGCTTTGAATGGAATTGTTAATGCTTGAAAGGGTTATTCTTTTTATATAAGTAAAAAAGGTATATTTCTTGGGAGAATATTTATTTGACAGGTATTATGAAGATAGTGCTTTTGACTGTTGCCATCTAGTTAGAAGCAGAGATATCAATTTTTTTTTTAATACGAACTTATGTAAAGAAAATGACTATCTCTGCTTGTAACTAGATGGCGTGAGTAGTAAACGGGGAGCATAGCTAGTTACATTTCGATGTTGAATTATAAATATTAAATAATCAATATTTCGATTATCTCGCAAACTACTCATCGTATTGTCATAAAATTCGTCTCATTCGACGCGATATTGTGTTGTTATGAGCTGAAATCGGCTAAGCGGTTTTTTAATGGCAATCGAAAATCTAAGACAACCCTAATACAATGAAAATTATGCTAATTTCAACAATAATGCAAAAAATCTTATAGTTAGTGTGAAAAAAAACAATATTTAGGAGTATAATAACTATATTTTGTTGCTAGCTGACCCACCAAACGCTGTTTTGTCATTTAAATGTTAATCTTCGGAAATAATAATCCGATTAGAAAAATTATTTCACTAGTAGAACTACAATATTCAGGAGTAATATGTATATGCTGTGTTTTACAGTGCAGTAGTTGCTCATTTGTCCACGAGTTGGTACGACCAAATTTTGACAGATGGCGCCATTGTTATTCAATGAACTTAATGTATGTCTTCAAATCATCAGTTTTATGCAATTTGTACAACTACAACGGGATGAATTGGCTGGAAATTTTGAAAAACAACTAATGTTTTTACTTATTTTTCTACTCTGGGAAGTTAGTCGTGTGGACCACATGGGTCGCACTCATATTTTTATTCGTAATGAGAATTCTTCGCTTATTAAACCTTCGGCTTCGCTGGGGTCGAAGGTTTTCTGTTAGCCTAATCTTCGGCTTTGGCAGGAAATCGACCTTCGGTCGGTCACTATTAATCAGAACGAAATGACAGCTTCACAAAAGCATTTGAAAAGAAGCAGTTTTGGTTTGGAATACTCTTAATATTAATAAAATAATAAACGCCCACGTCATACTTCACAAGCAGAGATCATTTAATTTACCTACATAATTTGTTTTTGAGAAAAAAGTTTGCTATCTCTACTTCTAACTAGATGGCGACATTCAAAAATGCCATCTTGATAATACCTGCCAAACAATTACTCGAAGATTCTCCCAACAAAGAATAACCTTTTCACGCATTGACATTCACACTCAAAGCAATAGAAAAAATGGGAAATTCCAAGCCGAAAGCGCATCTCCATCTCAATAATGTTTGCATATATTCATTCATGAACTTTAATGGTAGCAGTTGAAGTGGGATTGTGTGCAGAATGAAAGAGGAACACATAAAATCCATCGCAAAAATAATGATGGCTGATGTCTGAATTCCGATTCCGCTTGCATCGATCAATCTGTCTCTTTCTCGATCATTGTGAAAGCTATTGAACTATACCAATAACCAAATTAACGGATTTATTTCGTTCCTGCATATTTGCCAAAACCAAAAACCAAATTCATTTTCAAGTTCGTGTTCGTTTGTGTCGTTGCTCCCTAATCGGCTGTGACCTAATTTTTATAAATTAATTTTTCTTGGGAAATTGTTGAATTTTCTTAAAAATATATCACAAAAGTGTTAACTGATATTTCGTGTTCCGTTTTTTGTTCGGTTTCGGTAGATTTTCGACGAGTTTTCAATCGAAATGTGAAAAGAAATTCTGCTTGTATGAAATTGGAGAAGAGTGTTCGGTCTGTCGAGTTAAGTGTAGTTTTTTCTTGTGAAAATTATAAATTCCGGTTAAATTATGCGAAACAAGTGTTTTAAAACATTTGAAGACTGTTTTTATTTCGAAATAAGTGTGTATTTAGAGAAATGTTAATATTTAAATCGAATTTTAAAATAAATGTTCGTCGTTCAGTAAAAAAATGGCGTCGTGCGTCGTTCCGATTCCGATGGGGAGCTTTCTTCGTTCTGATATTTCGTGTTCTCGTAGAAATCGCTTCCTATTCCTATTGTTCGATTTATTTGTTTCAATTTTCGGTTTGAATGAAAATAAGAGCTAAAAACATGATCAGTGCGGTGCCTCGGTCGTTTCTTTGTTGGAAAAATGTGAGGTTCGTCGATTTTCTTCATGTTTTTTGTGAAACGAAATTTCTTTAAAAAAGTGTAATGGCGTCGTAAATTGTTCCTAGTCGTTAAAATGTCTGTAATATTTCGATCATTTGTAATTCGATTTGAAAAAATCCATGGCAAGGTGTCATGACGCGTCGCGTCGTCGTCGTGTTTTCCGAATTCGTTCTTATTCGTTGCATTCAATTCCATTTCGGTCCAGTGTATTCAATTTCGATTTTCTGCAAGAGTGTAAAGAAAAGCTTAAATCAATGTTTGTTGCCCGAGAAAAAAAAAAATCAAAAGTTGTTGTCAAAGTGTGTTGTGCGTTTTTTCTTGAGCAATTCAATTTCAATTCAATTTTGATGAAGTTTAAATTTGTGTTTGTATAGAAAAGTTTAGGCGAGTGAAAAATCAAAAGCAGAGCATCAGTGTAGGAAAAAAGTGAAAGTGTGTGTTTGAATACACAAAGTGAAATTCCAATAAAGTGCAAGTGGGAGAGAGTACAAATGGAGAAATACTGAATCTGGACTAGCCGTTACCATTTGAAAATTAACGGTGAGTTTTAATGTTCAAATTATATTTTTCTTATGTCAAAATTTCGGTAGAACATCTTGTATCCCATAAAATTGCTTCCTTTCAAAATTGATTTCCAAACATTAAAACAATGTACACAAATCTCCACAAAGTACATTCTAACAAAATTCAAAAAAAGGCACCACAAGCAAAACCAAAATCTAATTCCATTGCTCATAAATCATCGGAACATCATCATCCCTTGTCCGTCTTGCAAGCATATTTGCTTTTCCACGTATTTTGAAATTTCTGAAGAAATAATTTTTCCATCCACAAACAGCCAGTGAATTAAACAGAAAATCGTTCAGTTACAAACTTCGCAAAAAAAAAAGGAATCATCATTTCCATCGAGCCTAATGGAGTTCGCTATGTAATATAGCCAAATCCCGTGTGAACCGTCGCCACTGCTGTGCTCCTACCGCCCGATTAATTTACCCACAGGGATTTGTTTCGTCATTCCTTGCGTCACTAATGTGTGTCAGATTTAAGAAGAGACCCTGGAGATGTGTTTATTTTAATGTTGCTGCTTTTGCTTTAAATTGCGCGTGGGCCGTGTCAAAAAAGAACTTCCTCGTCTTCCTTCCCGCCCCGGTCGTTCTGTTCTAAATTTTTGGCGGAAATAGGTCTCGCTATGAATAATTAGCTCTGGCACATGTGAAGGCAAAAACAAGAAAAAATTGTCAACAAAACGAAAACAAAACAAAAGAAAAAGTTTTCGAAAAATTTCCCAACTTTTTGCTTGTCCTTGTTTTTGGTTATAAAATGCGAACTCTTCACCGTTTTCGCTTTCTCTTTCCCTATTTTTTTCTCGTTTTTGTTTTACTAAGAACCTGCCAGGCCTAATGGCATAGCAATTTGTCTCCATCTCGATATGAAGCTGGAAAACTGGGGGAAACTCACTTGAGGCTGTGAAAACTCAACCTCTCACAAGAACGATGGAAATAATTTGCAATCCTTTAAAAGAATGTCTGTCTGTCATGTCATCATTAGATTTTGTGTCATGTAATCGCTTTTTTTTTTTACAAAAATATATACACTTGAAGCGATGACAGCCAGTCGGCCGTTTGAGTGAAGTGAAAGAGCTAAACCGATACTCATACACACACGAACACAAAAATATCACTTTTAAGTATAATTCGCATGTTTTAAAACAAAACTCATCCCATTACATGACATCGCATCTCATTATTGTCGTTGTCTTCCTTGTCATCATCGTCTTTTGGCTGGCAAGAGGGTGGCGCGGCATTAATAATTTTCGTCTTTCACATTTAATTAAATATCCTCGTAAGGAATATGTCAAAGCGGCTTAACAAGAAGCAGCGTCCTTAATTACTGCGATTACTTTTGTTATGGCGTGAAAATTTGAAACTTTGCCCAAATTAGAACGTTTGTCTTCTTCTTCTTCTTCTTCTTCTACAAAAAAAGGACTTTTTATCATTCTTGATATTTTGTCTCTCTCCTGAATTTATATACAAACTGGGACGTCGTGTCGTCATCGTTAAATTTATTTAGAAATAAAATTCCAGGAGCAATTAAAACAACGGAACGTCAATTTGATTTTTCCTGGATCAGTTCCAAAGTATCCCATCATCGTCCTTCTCTCTTCCTGGTCTCGGAGAATATAAAAATGAAGTAAAACTCAACGGACGTCCGTTGCAGTTTTTAATTTTTGTTTTCCTCTCGTGTCTCAAGCCTTTTTGTCGTCATCGTCCAAATTGTCGGCGGAATGAGGTTAAATTTTATGAGAACGTAATTTGAACTCAGTTTTATTGGAGTCAACAAAGTAGTTGCTGTTCCTTGGGGATAGTTTGGCTTCTTTTCGTTCGTTGATTTAATTGATGGCTATTCTCCAGATGTGTCTCGGATGCGAAATGGTCTCTGGAGAGTTGTCATATAAAATATATGTTCATGTGTGAGTTGAGTGCATGATGACACACCGGAACGACTTAACTACCGAATGGGGAATTTTTCGGGAATTGGGTCAACTTGGGAGTTGAATTTATAGTTTTTGAGGAATTTTGTTTTATCTTAGTGTTTGTCTGGGTTTGTCAGCTCAACAAGATCTCTGCCTTTATTTAGTATCACAAAGTTTGGGGCATGTAGTATGGGACACCATGACGTATACGCTATTTTTAACAACTGGATTACACCTCTAGCAATCAATTTAAAAGCAGCATCAATGCAAATGTAAGAAAACAGTAAGATTCCTTTATATCTCTCTGAACCCCCCCCCCTCTCAAAGCCCCAGCCGACTTGTAACTGTCAAAAAAGATTGTGTTTATTTTTAGCCAACAACACCTCAAAAGATTTATTACCACGAATCGCCTTTCATTGCCTCGACTCTGATGAAAAAACAAACTTCCCTCTTCAGCTTCATCGATTCAATATCACCACCTGGTAAATTTCCCCAAAATAAACCACAGAAAAAGGACTTCTTATCCTACTTTTCACTTCAGTGTTCTATTTTTTTCTTGGCTTAGTTGAAAATTAACTTCTCCATCATCAAAATCCTTTTTCTTGTCCTGGCAAAATTGAAAAGATTCGAAAATCTCTTTTCAGCCGAACTTTTTCTCCCATCAAGGTCAGTCAAAAATTGTTTTCCTTGTTTGGTCTTAGTTATCTTTGGACGTCAATCAAATTTTAAGGATACAAAAATTACATCTCTCTTCATTGATTCTTGCTTGGGCACTTTCAGAGAGTATTGGCTGGCATCTATCTTCTGCTTTCATCGCTGAACTTACAAAACATCGATTTGTTGCTGAAATTGGTCTTAAGACGGATGTTGGATTGTACATGAAGGACCGCTATTATTCTGTTATCTTAAGAGTGGTGCGGTGTCCAACAACAACAACTTGACCAAACGGCTTTGGACTTCGTTTGATCCGATAGCAAAGGCTATGTCTGGATTGAGCTAAATCATCCATTGGAATTGTTCAACGTGTTGAACATCAATCAATCAATTGGCTTCTGTTTTGCTGACAACTTTAATAATTATAAGCTAAAGAAGACAGAGTGAAAAGGGTTCCATTATACCCCGTTTTGCGAACTAAGAACTGATGATGGTGATGTCGGCGGCGACGGTCGTGGTGTTGAGTGTTCCAAATAATCCTGCTGATTAAAATTATGTCTGAGTGTTCCTCCTTCTCGATATTAATTATTCGAAACTGATCTAAGACAGACAGTAATATGTGAATGTCTGAATCCTTTCGTCAACAATCTGTGGCTTCAGGCCAGGAAAGTCATCAATCGACAAAATTTTCACGTTGCGGCAGATCCTGGAAAAGACCTTTGAACTCCAAATCGATACCCACCACCTTTTCATCGATTTTAAGGCCGCGTATGACAGCATCTACAGAGACGAACTGTACAAAGCTATGTCTAGTTTTGGCGTCCCTGCCAAGCTCGTTCGCTTGTGCAAAATGACGATGGAGAACTCACGCTGCTCCATCAAGGTTGGCAACGAGCTTACGGAATCTTTCGACGTCAAAAAAGGATTCAGACAAGGCGATGCACTGTCATGCGATTTCTTTAACATCGTTCTTGAGAAGATAGTGCAGAACTCCACCGTCAACACCAGAGGCACTATCTTCCAAAAATCTGTTCAACTTCTCGCGTACGCCGATGATATTGATATAATGGGAAGAACACAGCGTGATGTCAATGGCGCCTTTGTGAGAATTGAGACAGAACGGCAAAAATGGGTTTAGCGGTAAATGAGGGAAAAACGAAGTATATGCTGTCTTCGAGGAAGGACACCCAACACCGACGGCTCGGACAGAACGTCACAATAGACGCATACAACTTCGAGGTAGTAGAGGAGTTTGTCTACCTAGGCTCCGCTATAAACACGGGCAATAACACCAGCGCCGAGATCAGACGAAGAATAACTCTTGCTAATCGCTGTTTCTTTGGGCTAAGAAAGCAATTGAGTAGAAAAGCCCTTGTACAACACCTCATCATCCCAGTCCTGCTGTATGGTGCAGAAGCATGGACCTTGACAAAATCGGATGAAAGTGCCTTAGGCTGTTTCGAGAGGAAAGTTCTTCGGGTCATCTTTGGCCCCGTGTGCATTGAAGGGAATGGCGAAGAAGATATAACAGCGAACTTTACGGGTTGTACAACGACATGGACCTAGCCAGAAGGGTCAAGGTCCAGAGACTCAGATGGCTCGGTCATTTAGAGCGGATGGACACCAATGCTCCGGCCCGGAAAGCCTTCGACACTATTCCCGAGGGACGTAGGAGGAGAGGAAGACCGCGACTCAGGTGGCGCACTCAAGTGGAAGAGGACCTCAATCAACTTGGAGTGCAAAACTGGAGACAGCTAGCTAAGGACCGAGCTGGCTGGCGGAGACTGTTGATTGAGGCCCAAGTCCACAACGGACTGTAGCGCCACCTTAAGTAAGTAAGTAAGTAAGATCTTAGACAGTCAGACACCTAGAAGGATGTTTTAAAAGCCTTAACATTAAAACCGTTTGAAGAGAAAGTCCTTACTGTCATTTTGGCACCTAATTGAATCGTTTTTTTGTGGAATTAATAGTTTAAGGCATCGATTTTTAAGACATTGTATCATACTTTTTATTCCACAAAAATCAATAAATTCCTCCCCTTTTGAAATATGTTCGAACAGCAACATCAAGGACTCCCCTTTCCTACCTTAAGTTCATTGAAATGAAAATGTTTTATGGATTTTTATGAAAAATGTGCGTATATGTCATTAATTTTAACTAAAATCACTTAAATGTTATGGCTCAATAAGGAAATAACAACAACAACAACAACAAATGACTGAGTAAAGAGTGCATATGACCGTAAACGAGTATGTTGGAATGGTAGTCCTTTTTTTAAGGGTACTCATAGATCATGAACAGATTGCTAGAAATAAATTGAACTTATTTATTTGTTCGTTGATTTATTGATCCTCGGAAAATGTTGCAAGGTGGAAATTTGTTTTTTTCTAAAACATCGTTTTCGATTTATCATTGTTGAGTTCATAAAACAGTCGGAAAGGAGATGAATCTGCCGAATTTTTCGTCGAGTAATATTTTGTTGTTAAATGGAAGGATAAATTACTAAGAAAACAAAACAACAATACACAAAATTTGAGGCATAAAAATCGAAAAAGAAAAATTGAATTTGGCTGTGGAACCTACTGCTGGAAGCTGTCCACAGTAAAGAACGTTTGAGACTATGTTCTTGGGTCTTATTCAGCACAGAGGCGGACAGAAATGTACATTGTAAGGCTTGTTCTCAAAATTCTTATGAAAAACCTGAAAGTCCTTAATTTGAACCAACCCACAACCGGAATAAGTAAATTAAAAAGAAACAAAATTCGGGCCTTAACTCAAAACCAATTCCCTAAGCAGCAGCCCAGCATATCTGATTGCATTGTCTCCTTAAGTTATTCTGATAACTGGCGTCGCGGATACATTTGTCTTTCATCAATATCTCATGTTGTTATGATGATGTCAAGCTTCCAAGGAGCAAGGACGACAGCGATGAACGCAACGACAGTTCGGGTAAGACACCCCGAAAGCAATTTTTAACCAAGCAGTTCCTTCTGCGGTCTTTAATCAATACACAATAAGGCATATACACACTTAAATGCACACACACACAACGGTAGTTATTACTATCTAAATGTTTTGCCTCATAACAATCACAAAATACCTTTTCCCTACTTTTTCTTTGTCCCAAAAATCAAACTTAACGAAAAATCGTCAATTTTCACCTTATACACACATTTGGATTATGCAATCAGATTTTCTATATGCGAACTTCCTTCAGCAACATTTTCAGTCCCATCAGCAACTTTTCGAAATTCAGACTGCGCAAGGACATTCCAAACTCCATATTATGACATTGGCCAAAGTGCTGCAGAAAATTTTCAACCAAAACCAGTTTGTTATAGGTCAGTGTAGGTATTGGCTTTGACTTCCTTGCAAATTGCTGACATCGCTTTGAAAGAAGTTATCCTTATTGAAACCGCAACATATCGCTGCTCCAAGGCTCTTTCAGCAATCAATATCCGTTTTGTATATTTTCTTCCTCTTTTAGTGGATATCAGATGGAATTTTCGTCATAATACAAATTCTTATATCCTGTCGCTTTGTGTAGGTCGTCCTTTTGTGGATTTGTCTTGTTAGTGGTCTGATTTTGTTGTGTATACATTTTTATATTGACAGGGGGGTTGGGAGACTGATCAAAACGAATAAAGGAAAATTCCGGAAACCATGTGCGAACGCATGAAAAAAAGACCCATAAACTCTGACTGACAGCTGCAAATTCTAAGTCTTGCATTGAATATTAATGATTTAGTTTTTGAATTTTTTGTCTTGCTTCCGTGTATAGGTACATTTTTTCTTGTCTATTTTATTTGGTTGGCTTAAGGGAGCTTTGAAAAACGAAAGTAAGTACATTGTAGGAAGCCCACAACTTATTCTAAATACATATGGAGTTTTTGGGGTTTATTGAACTCGCTTTGTAGTTTTTTTTTTGATCAAGTGGTTTTCTTTAACCACTCAATTTTTCATGAAGGTCGTTAAGGGTGAATTTGTTAACCTTGTGATGTGCTTTTTGTTTCCCAGCCGAGTTTCGCTCGCTGATCTCGCCAAGGCCTATTGAAGAAAACACGAACTCCAATGATAGGCCTTCTGAACTAAAACAAACTCCGTATTGGAAACATTAATAACTACAACTTAAATATAGAAATAATTCAGTTTTGCTCGAAATTTATTAAACTTGCTAAACGGGCGGATCATCCGTGTGTATGCAGTCTAGTTCTAGCTTCCCTGTGATGTCCGGCGGTGGCGGATTTTCTTGTTCTGTGTCCGTTTGTGCCTTTGGTAATTCTTACTCGACCTTTTTATTTCCGGGGGATCACAGGTATGTTTACGGCCCCTGGTGGCACGTGGCACGGCAGAAAATAGCTCTGGTAGATCAGGATGTTTATTTACGGCCCTTGGTGGTACGTGGCACTGCAGACTATAGCCCTGGTAGATCAGCAAGTTTATTTGCGGCCCCTGCAGGCACGTGGCATGACAGACAATAGCTCTTGTAGATCAGCAGGTTTACTTACGACCTCTGGTGGCACGTGGCACGCAGCAATAGCTCTGGTAGATCAGCAGTTTATTACGGCCCCTGGTGCACTCAGGACAAATTTCCTTCGATGTTTAAAGCCCCTTACTACTGGTGGGGGAAGCTTTAGTAACGAAATTGCGGTTGGCGGCGGAAATGACCAAAAGCATTCAAATCGAAACTCTAACGTTGAAATGACAACTAATAGTAGTGACGAAAGGCAGTAGTAGTAGTGGTGATTTTACTACGAAAGTACTGATCCTCATATGAACTTTACTACTTAAACCAAGTGTGAATTGTATG